>BLKR01009911.1:30000-79447 GCA_011170035.1 Teleogryllus occipitalis | reverse complement strand
GGGGGCGGGGCGGGATGGAGCAGGCAGCCTCCGGGCTATTCTTGACTGCTGGCACCGCGCCGCCTCTGCTGCTGCTGCTGCTGGCACCGTCATGCCCGCCGTAGCCCTGTCTTCGTCTGACTTCGTCGCTCTTTCCGCTGCTTCTGCTCTGCCAATGTCGTCTTTTCCTGTTCCTCACGATTTTTTTTTCTTCTATATTTTGTATTACTTCATAGCGGAACGAGAGGTTACACAAGAGAGGAGGGATTTAGAAATGAGGCTAAAAGAGGAGAACTAAAACTTGACTAGTGACGACGTCTCAATGAAAGATTAATAGAAAATATAAATAACAGGTTACATGTTCAATGAATGGATAACTCTCGTTGAACGAAGTTAGCTTTAAAATATAAGCCGAAAGCTAGAAGAGCTAGAGGAAGGCCAAAAATGAAATAGTTGTTGTGTACGACTGGAACAGCCAGACGCCTAATCCTTGAAGTGAGGAAGAAGAAGAAAAAGACAGACTTTGTTACAAAGAGATGTATATAAAGCTGGAAAAAATTGATGCTGAGATTCTGAAGGAAATACGCGTTGTGGGTTTTATTGAAAGGGAGACCATATTGAGTAAGTATTTTTTTTTTAAATACGTGTATATTTCCTGGTCAGTCATTCGGTCAGAAAGTGTGTCCGTCTGTCTGTGAATAACACTGCCACCTAAACCGTACACGCGATTTTGTCCAAAATAGATTTTTCGTGATCCATCTATCGGAATTGGAGGCCGCGCGAATTTAAAACGCGTCTTTTAATTGACTGTTTACTTAAAAAGTTTTCAAAAATTTCTCAAAAATGTTTACATTTTTTCTTTGAATTACTTGTTATAATAGTGCAAAAGCTCAAAAATCAGATTTGCGAATGTTCAGCTTTCTTTCGAATCTCTCCTACAACATCTATGGAATCTAGACATTTTCCTTCGAACCTCATCCATTGAATCTAGAAATTTTCCTTGAAGCTTTTGAATTTTAAAAAAATTCTTTGATTCGTGTAAGTGGTTGACATGTTGAATCGTCACAATAGCAAAATGGATAAAAAAGAGGATGGGTTGTAGAATTTCGCCTCCGTCATCCTTTCTCCATCTCCAACTCTTTCTCGACCTCGGAAGCGGTAGCTCGGAGAGTCCCCATGGTGAACTCTCCGGGCTATCGCTTCCATCAACGTCACTGCCACCGTCATCATTACCGCCGTTACACCATCGTCGTGTTGCCGCCGCAGCTGCCATCGCCACCACCAGCACCATCACCGTCGCTCTTACCACTACTACCAACGACGTCTCCACCTCCGACACTGCTACAGCCACAACGCCGCTTCCGTCATTCGGACCTCAATATTAACCCTGCCCCCGCCTCCGCCGCTGCTTCCACCGTCGCTACCGTGACCTCCGCGGGTCCATGGTCATCGTCGCATTCGTTATCGTCACTACAGTCGTCGTCGTCGCTATCGTCACCATCGACATTGTTACTACGGTCGTCGTCACCGCAGTCGTCGTCACCACACTCATCGTTACCACAGTCATCGTCTCTACTGTCATCGTCTCTACTGCCATCGTCTCTACAGTTATCGTCTCTACAGTCATCGTCACTACAGTCATCGTCACTACAGTCAACGTCACTACAGTCATCGTCACTACAGTCATCGTCACTACAGTCATCGACACCAGTCACCGTCACTATAGTCATTGTCTCTCTAGTCATCATCACTATAGTCATCATCTCTAGAATCATCGTCTCTAGAATCATCGACTCTAGAATCGTCTCTACAGTCATCGTCTCTACAGTTATCGCCTCTACAGTCATCGTCTCTACAGTTATCGTCTCTACAGTCATCGTCTCTATAATCATCGTCACTACAGTCAACGTCACTACAGTCAACGTCACCACCGCGAACATCGCTACCGCCACACCGCCTCTTCCGCCATCATCAGCCCCGTCTCCACCACCGCCTCCGCCTCCGCCGCCGCCGCCTCCCGCGTCGCCTCCTCGGCGCGCGCCAGTAGCAGCCGCGGCGCCGCCGCGCTCGTCTCGCCGCTTCGCGTCTCGGGCCACGCCCCCTCGCGCACGCCCGCGCTCGCGCCACGGAGGACCCGCACCCCCGGCGCGGTTCCATCCGCGTGCGACACGACGCAACGCGCCGAACTCCGGGAGGCGGTGGACGTCCGAACGCGATTCGGGGGTAGGGTCTCGGCTTGTGGGTTGGTTGCACCGTGGATTCGCCATCAAGACTGTGTGGGGATACATCGTCCGTCGTCACACTCTGTGAAGGCTTCTGAGTCGAGTGGAATCTGGACTCGACACGGTGGGACGTGGTATGACGTGATTCGGGGCAGGATCTCTGGGTTGTGTTGTAGAACCAAGGATTCGCCATCAAGACTGTGTGGGGATACATCGTCCGTCGTCACACTCTGTGAAGGCTTCTGAGTCGAGTGGAATCTGGACTCGACACGGTGGGACGTGGTATGACGTGATTCGGGGCAGGATCTCTGGGTTGTGTTGTAGAACCAAGGATTCGCCATCAAGACTGTGTGGGGATACATCGTCCGTAGTGACACTGTGAGAAGACGTCGGAATCGACCGGATTCTGGGATCGTTCCAGTGGTACGTAGTATGACGTGATTCGGGAAAGGATCTTGGGTAGTGAGTGGAATCGTAGATTCGTCTTCGAATCTCCGAGGGATACATTGGTCCTTGTAACAGTGTGTGAAGACTCCTCTGGACAGGTTCCGGAGTCTTGTGGATTCTGGATGTGGAATGGTGTTATGTAGTTCGGGATAAGATCTCGGGTTGTGTGTTGTTCCGTGGATTCGTCTCCAAATCTGCGTGGCGAACATCGTAACACTGTGTGAAGACTCCGATTAGTTCATGATATATCTGGAACTCGTGACTGCGTCTCGCCTTGGCTTATTTTTACGTCTCCGCAAATTCAGAGGATATACGGATTGCGTCACGGCCTACGAGGTCGTTGTAATTTGGGACACCTTATATTCGTGACAGTGATTCCCAGTTAATAGTTGCATCATCTTTTAAATCTTTTCTTCGCATCTGCAGTGAACGACAGTCTCCTTGATGCAGTCTAGCAGTGAAGATAATCTACTTCAGTCGTGTCTGTGATCTGTGACGTCCTGGTTGTGACATCATCTTCTTGTTGCTGGCGGTTACGTTGTGTACTTTGGATTGAATGTGACGTGTGTTCTCCAAACTACAAGAGTTTTTTTGGAATGTGTGGAATTTCGAAGTAAAGACTGTGAGTTTTTGAGTTGGGATAATCTAGTCATTCTGCGTTATATCTCTTGTGATTTTGAACAACCTCAGGAATATTGTAAATAGTGCGTGAAAATAACTCGAGTTTTGTGAACGGTATTACTATTTTGGATAAGTGCCATCTGCGCAGTTCAACAAGAACCGCGTGTGGTCGTCTTCGATCTTTTTTTGTTTGCTTTTTACCTCCAGTAAGGAAGAGATACTGCCTTGGAATTCAGTGTTGGATACTGGGAAGAAAAACTGACCAAATTTCCTTCATTATTTTTAGATACTTTTCTGTCATTCCAAGAAAATTATTCAATTGAATCCTTTAAGCCTCCATCCATTAATGAACTTTTGTTTCTGATTGAGCGAGGATCATATATTATGTAAGTTATTGCATGAGTTGTGTATGATAAGTAGCTAGTAGACTGGCTTGCATGACTGACATTCTAACTTCTGCTGTATCTCTTGATTCATTGATCACTCGACAAAGCACAACGCATTAAGCGCCTTATTAAAATGCTGACATTCCTGTTTGTACCGTAGTTTCTGCTGGAAAATAATGTTGAATATTGAAAAGTCAGTTTATGTTTCTATACAATAATTAGGTATGTCAATTCACGTACACGGAGCAATTTTTGAATATCTGGACCAACCTAGGCCAAAATATTTGACTTTTCAGTTTCTTTTTGTTCGGCATGTTTGCAGTTTCTTTTCACTTTTTTCCATCTATAATAATCTACATCATGCTTTGCTGGATTTCTCGAGTTTGCATAAGATCTATCTCATTTTAAAAATCTCTTCTGTTCAGTTCATGAAGAAATCTCTTCAGTTCACGAAGATATTTTGGAGGAATGTTTTCAAATCGAACTTCCTTGTATGTTATCCTTCAATATCCCACATTTTCTTTTGCAGTCCTGGTTCCCTCTAACATTTCTCATTTCATTTTTATTTTCTTCTTCATTTGTTCTTTTTCGCTGTCTTAATCTAACTTTTGTAGTTCTTTTCACATTAGTTCCATCCAATTTTACAGATCAAATATTCGAGTACGCTAAATGCTAAAAATGTGTTTGCATTATAAAAATTAAGACTACGAAAAACAAACATTTCTCTGGAATCTGTTTCTCACGTGTTTGAGACTTCTTAAATATTCCCTCCTTACTGTTATCATTTCTTTCTGTTAATATTTCTCATTATTTCTGAACACCAATATTTCTATGTAACTGATCTTGGCTGTCCGGGTGACGCCGCGTCAAAACAGTGTTGCGAACGTTTCGACCATTTTTGAGACCAGCCCTGAGGAAAAGATGGTCGAAACGTCGGCAACATAGCCTTCGACGCTGCGTCACCTGGACAGCCAAGATCAGTTACATGACTCTAGCCGCGGAAGCCTACGACTTCACCATTATTTCTGTCTTCTTGTCTTGTAAGTGTTGCTTAAGTTGACAACCTACTTCATCGATGGTCTGAGGACTGTCTCTCTGTGTTCTTGATCTCAAATACGGGTTGCCACGTGACTAGCACGTGATACTTCAACGTTTTAGGGAAACAGTGGGTGAGGTGCATCACTTGTTTCTTCTACAGACATATCATAATTTATTCTTTCTACCTTCATTGTCAATTTATCGACTCATCTGCACCATGAGTTTGGTAGTTCTTTTTCTTGTTGTTTTTTTTCGTTTTAAGGTAGTACTTTACATACGTAAATGATATTTGGTAGTACTTTCATCTCCACTGCCTGAATCATTTTACTCATTGGAGTATTTCTCTCTGATATATTAACAATAAAAGAAGTGATGGAATTTTTTTCCATCCTTTTTGTCGTAAATCCAAACTTGTAGCTAGATTATATCCTCTGTACACAGAGACAGTCTTCTTTATTTACACTTTTTTCTCTTCACTAGCCACTACTTTTCATCTCCAAGTATGTTCTAGAACATATCTAAAATGCATTATCAATTCGAAAATTTGCCTGAATTTTTCCACTTATCTTATTGATGGTAAACCATTGGCATCTTGAGCTTGGTTACTGATCTCCAGTTCTTAATGCGACAGCTGCTGGTATGCAATAACCCTTATAATCCTTTTTCAGCGTCTGCCTCGTACATTGCTTAGCATGCCCAATAAATATATAAACCTACACATTTTTATTAACCCATATTTGTTGCTAACACAGGTTCTGTAGTGGTAGCGGAGATATTGTGGTACTCCATGATTATAATTTCAGGATATCAGAGGTACCAACCACAAGTAGTAGACAAAATAAATTTACTATGCAGAAAATTTAGCCATACACTTGCTTCGGGAATTTTTTCTGTGGTTCTACAATTAAAATTGAATTAAAAAAATTAGCACATGAATAATTACTACTCGCGCAACTTTTCTTGAACGATGACCTTGCTTCCCCCTCCCTTCAGCAATAAACATTTCAAGGCGAAAGCTCGCAGCTAGCACTGATGACAACATTCCAAGCGTTAAAACTTCGTTGGCGCGAAACAGAACCAATCAAAACTAGTTTGCTTTCATAGTCGAGAACAGCTTTATTACCGTTATCTAAAGAAATGCCTGCAGCAGATCCAGGTCCTTCAAGGGAGGCACCTAAAACTCCTATCTATTGTCTCTGCTGTTGCCTACCCAGAGCGATGACCTGGACGCAAACGAAGCAGGTTTGACTTTGATTTTCCAGACGTTGGCATTACTGCAAATACTCTAGTGGCCGACTTTGTAACTAATACTCCCATTCGGCCCGCATTTCTTCAATCCATCGTTCAAGAAAAGTTGCGCGAGTAGAACGTCATACAAAGAAATACATAAACCGAATGAACATTAAAATTATTTAATTAAAGTACTTACGCAAGGATCATAGATTAAACACCACATTAAGGAAAGATAGTGTTTACATGTGTATGGCTGAATTTTCTGCATAGTAAATTTATTTTGTCTACTACTTGTGGTTAATACCTATGATATCTTAAAATTATAACACAAATTCGTATAATTTGTCACGAACGTATCTGTTGAATTTCAAAAGCAGGGTGCTTATTTAACTAAAAACCTTAACCTTTAGTTAAACGGAGATGGTTAATTTGAGAACACAAATCATGTGGAGACCATATGGTCTCATACCTATGACCTTTTGAACTGAGGGGCTATGATACTCCTGTTTTATCGAGCGTCGGCATGTCCATTCAAAATGTTGGAGGTATTTGAAGAGCGAATTTTAGGACTACCAACTATGAGCTTGCAAATAAGTATCTTATCTTTGTTTTCAATGGTACCAATTCATTAACATTTAATTTCTTCTTTTTCTTATTAATTAATTATGTATTATTATTGCATTACTAGCAAAATAACCGGCGTTGCCAGGGCTTTCGTTTTATTCAATCCTTGAGAAAGAGGGGAAAGATCAACTTTATGTGAACCACGGTTTTAATATTATTTTTAACGTAATTGGTTCAAATTTTAATAAAATACTATAATTTTCTTTCATTTTATTTTACAACACATTGCTATTAGATGAAATTTTTCTAATCTTATGGCTCTTTAGCGAATAAATTTGGTACCAGAGGGCTCTGGGCTCTGGCGGAATATATTAGGAACCACGTGCTCTAAGCGAGAGGCGAAAAATGGTCGCGGTGCATCTACAAACATATTATTTAAATTATTTATTTTCTGCATTTGGGTTGTGTGAGTCTTTACCAAACTTTGCAAGGACACTGCGACACTCTCGAAGAAGGGACGGCCCGGTGGCCGAGGTCACTAGGCAGTAGTGTCGTGAGTCGCGGGTTCAAGTCCCCCCTCGGGTATGATTGTATTTGTGTTCGTCCTTTCACCCCTTATCATCTCCGTATCGTTTCATCTTCATAGTTACCATATCGTTAACTCCAATAGTGGTCGCTAATGACCTAGATGTTGATGCTACTTGAACAAACAAAATCCTGAAGAAGAGCTTGTATAAAAAATTTCATATATATTCATACACTACTTTTAGTGGTAACGATGAGAGTTACACGTCATTGAATTAACTTTTATTAGGATAGATACTGGGGAATACATTTAGGAGGTTTTTGGAGTTTCCTACAAATGACAGTTTGCGGACGTCATAAATATACACTAGGGTTCAATTTGTCTAATTTTTTGCGCTTCTTCCCTCTCTCTTTTCCTCTTTTACCTGTTTTCTCTCATTCTTTTCCCATTTCCCTCTCCTACTTTATTCCTTCCTCTTATGCCCTCCTCGCCCTCACACATTTCCAGACACTCGACATCGATCTTCTCCCCATCTCCCTTTCTTCCACTCTCTTTTTTCCTCCCCCACTCCCTTACTTTCCCTCTCTCACTCCCTTTCTTCATCTTTCTGCCTCTCACTCTCCCATTCTCTCCCTCTCTCCCTCTCTCCTACTCCCTCAATTGTATCTTACTCGTTCCCTCTTTCACCCCACTCTCCCACACTCTCTCTCTACCTCTCTCCCTTTCTCTCCACTTCTCTCTCTCATTCTCCGCCTTTTTACTCTTCCCTATCTCTCTCTTTCCCGTTCTCTCCAACTCTCTCTCCTCTTTCTACTCCTACCCCTCTCTTTCCCTCTCTCCGTCTCCCAGTCTCTCCCACTCTTTCACACACACCCTCTCTTACCTCCCTCTCCCCTCTTCTACTTCGTTTCTCTCCTCCTTTCTCCCCCATTGTATTCCTCTCTCTCTCTCCCTCTCTGTCTTGTCTCGGTGACCTCCTGCATCCGCGCAGGTCTTGGCAAGCGGCCTGGCCGAGTCACTCACTGCTTGATGGGCGCACGGAGGGCCTCACGCAGGGCTCCGCTCCCCCCCCCCTTGCGCACGCCCAACTCACTCTAGCCATCCTACCCCTCCTCCTCAACTCTCCACCCCGCTCTCTCCGCTCCGTCGCGCCTCGCGCCCCCTCTTCCTCACAGCCCGGCTCTCCGCTCCCGGCCCCGCCCCGCCCCATCCCGCTCCGCCTCGCCCTGCCCCGCCCCCCTCCGCCCCGCTCCGCCCTGCTCCTCCCTGCTCCTCCCTGCTCCGCCCCGCGTCTCCCCGCCTCGCCCCCCCTTATCCCGCCTCGCCCCGCCCCGCTCCGCCTCGGCCCGCCCCGCTCTGCCCCGACCCGCCCTGCTCCGCCTCGCTCCGCCCCGCCCTGTCCCGCTCCGCCCCACTCCGCCCCGCCCCGCCCCGCCCTTCTTCTCGCTCTCCAAAGCCGCCCCGCCCCACCCGCTCCGCGCCGCGCCCCCTGGCCAGTCGGCCTCGTTTCGCGCGACGCTCCGCGCCGCGCCGCGGTGCCGAAATAACCGCCAGGCCAGGACAGCCCCGAAGGACGCGCCACTGCGTCACCGCGCGACACGGCGGCGCGACGCAGCCACACGCCGCGCTGGCACTGACCGCGCGCTTCGCCACCGCACGCCAGACTCCTCCTGATCTCCACTGGCCATTCGTCGCGTTACTCTGCAATGTGCGCACGTCAAACTACACTTTGCCTTACGCGTACGTCAAACTAGACTTTGCCTTAGGCGTACGTTAAACTAGACTTTGCCTTACGCGTACGTCAAACTTGACTTTGCCTTACGCGTACGTTAAACTAAAATTTGCCTTAGGCGTACGTTAAACTAGACTTTGCCTTACGCGTACGTCAAACTTGACTTTGCCTTACGCGTACGTCAAACTAGATTTTGCCTTACCCGTACGTTAAACTAGACTTTGCCTTACGCGTACGTCAAACTAGACTTTGCCTTAGGCGTACAGTAAAAAAAGTCGTGACTGTGTAAAAGAGCTGTGTTCTGCAGAATAAATAAAACATTGGGGTGTCGTGAATTCACATTGATGCAGGCTGGAATGTTGAGAAACATCCCGAGAGTACGTTCTTCTAAGTTTCCATGAATTCGTACGAAAAAATGTAAAAATATATATGTAACTCCTACGAAAGTGGCTTTGGCGTACTCGTTTCGAAGTGCCGGACTCGGCTCCTCTCGTCGCCTCGTCCGTTAACATTTCACTCGTACGCCAAAGGTTCACTTTCTTTACGACTGCAGTAAATAATTATTTTGATAGTTTGCTCTTGTCGGTGGGGGGGGGGGCATTTTACAGAAAGCAAGTTCTTTATTCACTGGAATCTTTCTTTTCCATTATATTTAACATTCTTCCGATAATATACTGGTTTATACATCCTGAACTTTTTTATAAAATTCAGTTTTAATTATTTTAATAAAATGAAATAAAAAAGCAGAACGTATTTAATTGAAGTTTTAAACTATTTTTTTCTTACTTTAAAGAGACAAAATGTATTCAAAATATCAATAACACGATCTACAGTAAAATTAGGTCCTCACAAAAGGAACTGAAGATAGTAATCCTTGACAAAATTTCCTCGAATTATATTCTGCGCGTTCAAAAATATATCTTAAATCACTGACCTTAGCCACATACCACACACGTTCTTTTGTCTTCCATTCTCCCGGAATCTGCAGAGCCTACAGTGTAGACACTGAGATACGGTAATATATTGAGTCGTGTGGGAGTTCTGCTTCGCGAAATTATGAGCGTATTCCCGCCACTAAAATATAACGCGTCCCGACGTGAAAAAATGTCGATGCATTCAGTCAGACATGCCAGATCGGCGATATGGAGGAACAAATACCCTACCAAATCGATAGCTCTTGTGGAAAGTCGATTATGCTTTATTGCTTGATGTTTTCGGGCACGTCAACTGCTTTTCTTGTTATTCCCGTTAATGTAGTGAATGTTTTATACCGAAAGTTGTGGGGTGTTCCTCTGTCGTTGGTTGGTGATAATCTGAACCGAACTGCATGTGGGCTTGCGAGGTATTTGCCCCCCTGGTCTGTCCCTCCACCGAGCACCCCTACTCCATTTTTTTATCCTTGCCTTTTCCTGTTTCTTCAGGGTCGGCGCAATTTTTATCAATACTGCGCACATTCCGTTTTTATACTCATTTGGCGATGATTTTACGGTCGGTTGCCCATCCTGACGCCAACCACAGGGGACACATAAGGACAGTACATATAGACAACACTCAATTTTATTTATTTATTTAGTCAAAAACAGTCAAAACTGTATGTGACGTATGGGGGAGAAAATCATCTGCGCACGCTTTCTTGAGTTTCAGAATCCCTTCCCAACAATTAACTATTAATAGTTGAAAGATTGAAATAATAATAATAATAATAATAATAATAGTAATAATAATAATAATAATAATAATAATAATAGTAATAATAATATAATAATAATAACAATAATAATAATAATAATAATAATAATAATAATAATAATAATAATAATAATAATAATAATAATAATAATAATAATAATAATAATAATAATAATAATAATAATAATAATAATAATAATAATAATAATGAATATACAGAACCATGCCCGAGGCGAGATGCGAACCCTGATCCTTCACCTAGACCCGCCATTGCTCTAATGCCTTAGCGATTTTGGCTACCCGGATCGGCCAGCACTACCTCCCCAGAGAAGCTTAAATTCTCGGCTGGCTTTCCGATATGAGAGTTTGCATGTATTGTTTCTGCAGCCCTGAATACCTACCCCCACCCTTCGCCAACATTAGTTGAATTAAGAATAAAGTTATAACAACGAGCGCTATAGACAAAAGCTGATAACCAGATACGTTGCTTCCATGGAATAGAAACTATTTTACATTAAAACGAATCACAAATTTGATGTAAAATTCCTTTCCCCGGCTCTGATCAGGAGACCCCAGGGTTTGAGTCCTGAAGTGTCAGATTTTTAACACTAGCTAAGTGCTAGGTGGAATTTTTCGGGACCGGTGTGTGGAGGAGAATTCTTGCAGCCAGCTGCTCTGCTGGATTGAAATATTTGTTTGGGGAATACCAAGTCGACATGTATGTTAGCGCCAGACACCACTGCCCAGAGGGTGGGGCCACTGCCACATAAACAGTTAAAACATTCATTGTACAAACAGTGCTAATGACTTTACATACATCATTCAATCAATCACCCTCTATTTGCCATGAGTACCTACTTTCCATGTAGCGTTTCCACCATACTTGACGGGAAAGTAGTCAGGAACGTATATTGCAGTGCTCCACTGTTGGGAGATACCTTGTTAGGGAAAACAAATACAAGCCGAAGTAAGTCGGGGCCGGATCTCACCATCTTTTGAAACGGAAGATCACGCGATAAGAGCATGTACCTGGAAATATCAGTCAACCAATCAGTCCTGTTTTTGCCAAGTGCGCCTCCTTTTCCGCGTGGGTTCCCGAGTTGCGTTCGCTGATCCGCGGTCGTGGCGACTTTCCGTCGCTTGCGCCGCGGCCAAGTGCTCTGGCCTGTTTACTTGGAGTTCCACGGGTGGCACTCACCTTCTTGGAAACAATCGGAGCGATTTGTTTTCTTTCGTCGGCCGTCCATCTGCCGCGCACGTGCCGTCCGCTCCGTCGCCCACCCGCCGCGGTCTGAATCACCATCTTTCGAGGGCCACTTGGCGTTTGTTTTATGGGAAGATGTGTGCCAGGGCGGAATTTGTCGAACTTGCTGGAAGGCATTGTGACGTTTGTGGATACCAGTTGGTGAATCCGACTTAAAGATATTTGTTAGAAATTGGGTTTGGGTTTTGTTCATAACGTAAGTGAGGCAGTTTTCAATAAGAGTAGTTCTTGCTGTATAGTTATTTTCATAACAGTCGTGTTGAAGCAAAGGTAAATTAAAATTGTGAATGCTGTATCACCATCTTCCGAGCGCCACTTGGCGTTTGTTTTATGGGAAGATGTGTGCCAGGGCGGAATTTGTTGAACTTGCTGGAAGACATTGTGACGTTGGAGAATACCAATTAGTGAATCCGACTTAAAGATATTTGTTGCAAATTGGGTTTGGATTTTGTTCATCACGTGATTGGGGCAGTTTTCAATAAGAGTAGTTCTTGCTGTATAGTTGTTTTCATAACAGTTGTGTTGAAGCGAAGGTAAATTAAAATTTTGAATGCAGTATCACCATCTTCCGAGCGCCACTTGGCGTTTGTTTTATGGGAAGATGTGTGCCTGGGCGGAATTTGTTTAACTTACTGGAAGACATTGTGACGTTGGTGAATACCAGTTGGTGAATCCGACTTAAAGATATTTGTTGGAAATTGGGTTTGGGTTTTGTTCATAACGTAAGTGAGGCAGTTTTCAATGAGAGTAGTTCTTGCTGTATAGTTGTTTTCATAACAGTCGTGTTGAAGCGAAGGTAAATTAAAATTGTGAATGCTGTGTCTATCTTTTAGAACCTTTTGTCGAGAATTTAACGAAACGTTGTATGCCAAAGCAGAATTTATTTCAGTTGATGGAGGACATGGTGGGCGTTTTGTGAATTTAACTTAGAGATATTTTTATTTAATTGATACTTCAAGATATATCTTATAATTATTTGATGTTTTTAACGGTTAGTTTATTTCCTTTGCAAAACATTCATTGGCAGTTTGTTCTGGTAGAAATCCTGATTAAAGAAAGGTAAATAGAACCGTTATTTGTTTATTTCTGCATATCGGATACTAGAGAGGTTCGAGAATACGAACAAAGCCATGTTGGAAAAATAGAGAACATGAGTTTATCTGAATAGTCTTCACACTGTGATCTTTTACTACTCTTAATTATTTGGAATCTTCTGTATTTTATTTTCTTTTTGCTTACACGTATCCTTTTTGGTAAAAACATCCCATTTCAATGACGTACCCAGACATCTGCGGTGCTTGCTTTGCAGACTTGACAGACTATTGATGAGTAAACATGTGGAGTTACATTCAAGCTACCATTACTATTTTCCCTTAAATCAGTAATGGTGCGGTACAATATTACATACTTTCGCGCATTATTTTTAACTTGTGCAATTTTCGAAAAATCAGAGTGTTCAATGAATTAAAACTTGCACGTACTGTACACTCTCGAAGGACTAATTTTAATTGAAACGTTTGGGTCAACTTTCGAGAAAATTTCGAAAATGATCATGCCTCAAAATTGTTTTAAAATTCTAAGGAGTTGAGTTCGTTCAGATCGATCGTAGAATATCAATTTTGGAGAAAATTATCAGAACAGTTTAGACGATAACGTTGACAACCGATAGCAGAGACACATTTTGTCGTTGTGACTACACAACGTGTTAGAAGAAGTAATTTCAAACGTGTAGGAACAAGATTCATCAACTTCTTCGTTACTATAACCCGCACTAAGAATGTTACTGCCAAAAAAATCGCCGATTTCCAGCACACGAACACAATACTTTCTCCTCTTCCACAGGACGCCGAGGAAGTGAAAATATCTCAAACACTCGAACCTGACTTTGATTATCAGAAACACACGCGAGTTTCTTACTACGATTTGTTCAGCCCTGGCCCCTAACCCGCCGCCGGAGACATTCCTGTTTGTTTGCCGTCCAGTTTCTAAATTCTCCCATCTGTCCGCACGTGCGCGGATGTCGCCTCAAAGCGCCTCAAAGCGCTCTCTACTTGCGATTGTGAAGCCGAGAAGGGACAGCACGTGGTGTGCACGTGGGATAACGCTGTTTACGACAATCTATTGTGGGCGTGTGCTAGAGTGGGGCTTGGAAGAGGAGAAGCAGGAGGAGTAGGGTAAATATGTTGGGAGAACGTAAAGAAGATTGTTGATTGATTGATTGATTGAATAGTGGTTCCGGACTCGACAACTGCTAAGGTCGTTAGTCACGTAAGTGTAGAGCGTGTTTTTATCGCGGCAGATGGCGGTGATCTTGCGAGAAGGTGAGATCCCGTGCCAATATACGTCGGCTAGTGGGGTTTTCCCCTAGCCAAGACTCTCCCACCAGCGGGGCACCGCCCCAGTCGGGACAAGCTCTAAGCTCCCGACAGGTCTCCCGGAATATGTGGTAGTGTAGTGCGTGTTAGTGTAAGTGTGTGTGTGTGTGTAAGGGGAGAGGATAGGACAAGGAAGATGAAGGACATCGCGCGTGGTCCGTGGCCCGTTTATTAGGGTACAGCTCCGGCATTCGCCTGGTGTTGATCGCAGAAACCACGGAAAACTACCGATCAGAGCAGCCGGCCGCAAGAATTCTCCTCCAGATAGCGGCCGAATTCGATCTAGCTACGTAGCATATGTCCAAAAATGCTACTACCTCTGGAGTGTTCTACCTTCGGACTGTCCGGTCAGTGGCCGTGCAGTGACATCAATTGATGCGCCACCTCAGCCGGTACGGGGCGTGCCGTGCGAGCGTGTGGGGGCGGGTTGGGGGTGGGCGTGTCGCCAGCTCGAACCGGAAGTCCCCGCGCCGCCCACAGCGTTGCACCACCGCCCAAAGATAGCCCCGCCCCCCACACCCCACCCCCACTCCACGCGACACTTTACACTCAAGACTTCCACGCAGGAAGCGACCGCAGCTCTCGCTAGAGCGGTCGCTCAGGGCATCAACTGATGTCACAGCAGCGCCTCTGACCGGGAGGTCCTAGGTTCCCACTCCCCACCGCGGCAAGATTTTCGACACTACCTTTTCAGCTAGGTCGAATTCATTCACTGTCTGGAGGAGAATTCTAGCGACCGGCTGCTCTGATCGGTAGTTTTCCGTGGTTTCTCCCATCAACACCAGGCGAATGCAGGACCAGTAACCTAACAAACGGGCAACGGATCGCGCGCGATCTTCATCTCTTCCTTGTCCTAGCCTAAGCCCTTATACACGACGGTCAACAGTTTAAGCCGTTAGTCCCCTAAGTGTAGTACATGTTTTCCCTCGGGAAGTGACCGTTATCTTCCCCTGCTGGATGGCGAGATTCGGCGCCGACCTACTGTCGGCTAGCGGGGTTTTCTCTTAACCAGGACTCTCCCACCAGCGGGTCACCACCCTAGCCGGAACAAGCTCTATGCTCCCGGCCAGTCTTCCGTTATGTGTGGTAGTGGAGTGCATGTTAGTGTAAGTGTAAGTGTGTGTGTGTGTAAGAGGAGAGGATAGGTCAAGGATGAGGAAGGAAAGGTCGCGCGCGGTCCGTGGTCCGTTTGTTAGGGTACTGCTCCGGTATTCGCCTGGTGTTGATGGGAGAAACCACGGAAACGTACAGATCAGAGCAGCCGGCCTCCAGCCAGCGGCTGAATTCTACCTAGCTGAATAGCTAGTGTCGAAAATGCTGCCGCCGCCAGGATTCGAACCTAGGACCTCTCGGTCAGCCATTTGGAATATCCACGCAGTTTATTAGACCAAATATGCTTAAAATTGTTTTAAAAACTTATTTTAGAAGTTTCCTTCCCGGACACCCGTATATACAAATGTACAGAAATTCATTTGCATACATACTTCATTTTCAGAAAAAAAAATCAGTCAGTTTATTCATGGGGGTTTAAGGCGCATGGTGAGTTCGCTCCCCGTTGCTCGCCTGTCGAAGGGAATCTGTGAGCGGCGATTGTGCGCTAAGTCGGGGAAGCCCCGTCTCGCTCTACAACAATAAACACGCCCCCGCAAGCGCGGCCACTTCGTGTGCGGGCGTAAACCCATCGCTGTGGCCTCTGGTCTCCCCCTCCCCCTCCCCTCCCCTCCCCTCCCCTCCTACCCCGTGAGGTAGTGGAAGGGGGTGACGCGCAGGGGTATTTCCAGCGTTTCGAGTCCTTCCACCTGCCGTGGCTCTACGCCGCCAAACGACCCTGTGATTGTGGAATGGTGAAGCAATAGTATTTATTTACTTGTTTGTTTTACGTCAAAAAACAGTTCAAACTGCGTATGACGTGCTATGGGGAAAAGTGAATTGTGTGCACATTTTCAAAATTTTGTGATCCCTGCACTAAGTCATATACTACCAAAATTAAAAAAAAACTCCCACGTAATAAAATCTATTTTAAAGGATAATTAATCAATAAATTTGGCTCTTATCCATGTTGTCCTTCGGAATAATACTTCCTGAGCATTATGAAACGATGATGAAATGAGGGATAATGATGAATAATACACGAGTGTGATATTACGGTACGAGCGAGTATCGTAAACTTCACACGAGTGTATTAATACCCTTTACATCGAGTTTCATACGGTACTTTTTCTACGACTTATATAAGTTCAACTTTTCCATTGAATCGTTTCGTGGCAGTTGACGTGCAGGATTCAGGCAAGGCCACCTAGCGGACAGCTACCCTACCAACCGCAGGTGGCTTTGGTTTACCAGTGCGAGAGAATACAAAAGTTGCTCTTACAATAATTCTGAGTTGTTTTTTTATTTCTGAAGGTGGAAACTCCTCCTCCGATTCACTAGACGTTTCAAATTAAAAAATTGGCCGGTTTTAAAGGACAAACACACGGCAGCAACATATAACACGCAATAACTTGAGTTCTGATCTTAACGTAAGTTAAATGTTCCCTCTACGATTACCACTGCGCTAGTCAAATAGGATCAAAGTGGAGTTACCATCCAATTTATTTTATATAATATTCCACACACAAAGTACTGATAATAAAAGAAATTAAAACTGATAAACATAATATAACATTAAATGCAATTTTAATGTACACAATTGAACAAATTTACTAGAACGATTCTGAAAGATTAATGAAGTCTCAATACTTGGTTTGTAAGCTTCTCCGTGATTGGTCAAGAACCTGTATCATAATGAAATCTGTATCATATTGAGTATAATTTTGCAACGGGCTGGAGCCATCAAATGACAGAATTATACAATGGGAATAGAAGAAATACAGTAGAGTCTCGGTAATTCGAGGTGGACGGGACCGAGCCCAGCTTGAATGAATGAAAACTCGAATTTTTGAAAATGGTTAATTTATTAAAATATAAATATAAACACAACTTCTATGTTTCAAAGTATGTATATTTCAATAAAAATGTTCATGCATAATATTATTACATTAATTGCTGAAGATAAGCTAATTACATCTTAAAGTAATTGTCGACTTTTTTGTTTAAGTATATAGTTTCTTTTACATGCGGCTGTATCAGGAAATCTGCCCAACTAAAATAATTGTTGTCCAACCGATCCAACAACAATGCTTCGAACCGGCCAAACAACAATAACAAAGAGATGTAAATTATTCATGTCTTGGTCGTTTTTTCGGGAATAAATTTACTTTTTTCTTTATTTATTTAATTAAGTTTTAAGTCGGATTTACTCGGATTTATGGGAAACTCAAACAATCGAGACTCGAATTATAGACTACTGTAATAGGAACAATTGCGATATTGTTAACGGGTATCCATGCACGATTTTGATTGATTTGTTATTTCGGACGTGCCAAGTGCTAAGGTCAATTCCCGTAACTGTAGTGCACGTTTTCGTCTCGGGAAGAGACGATGACATTTGCCCGCATGAGGGTGAGATTCGGCGGGATTGTCTCTATTAAGGTATATACCACAACTCGGGTACCGCCCCAGCCGGGCAAGCTCTATGCTCCCGACGAGTGTGACGACATATAAGGGGTAAATGTGTTTAAGTAAGAGGTTAGAATAGGACAAGAAATGGGAAGGAAGGATCACTCGCGGTACGAGGGCCGTTTTTAGGGTACGGCTCCAGCTTTCGCCTGGTGTTGATTGGAGAAACCACGGAAAACTACCTATGGGAGCCGCCGGCCGCTAGAATTCCCCTCCATACAACAGCTGACCTCGACCTAGTAGAGTAGCTAGAGTCGAAATCCCTGCCACCGTCGGGACTCGAACATAGGATCTCCCAGAGGCAGTGCAGTGACATCAGTTGACGCTCTGGGTCACTTTTGCCGGTTTTCCACCCACGCATACTGTTCGAGAACGACGAATAAAATTATTTCGTATATCTTCGATTAAATTTCATGAAAAACAAAAGAAACGTCTATTATCTAAAGCCGCACTGAGTGTTTATACAATAAAGAACGCACTGCACTATCCTTCACTTCACTTCACTATAACACTAAAAACATTTCATTATTTTTCTGCTCTACACTGCACGACACCTCACTTCACTGTATAACTAAATATTCTTAGTTAACTACCTCATAAACGTAAAAATACCCTAAATTAATTTCCTAAACTGTTTAACACTTCGAGGAAAGGGTTCAACGGGTTTTGCAGGAAAGGGTTCAACGGGTTTTGCAGGCAATCTATTCCAATCCCTTATCGTTCGATTTGTGAAAGAGAATTTCGCGACGTCCGTCCTCTGATGTCTTAAATTATATTCCCCGCGGTCTTATATTATAAGACATTAACTTAACTATTTTGAGAATTTTGACTGGCGCCGGCCGGTGTGTGTCTGGTCGGCGTGTGTGGAACAGAGGTAAACAAGGTGTTGGCTTTTTTGGGCGGGGAGGAACTGGGTCGCGTCGAAGGGACGAGGAGTGACTGAAGTTTGGCCCCGGGGTATTTAGACTCCGCGCTGTGGAAATAGTCAGTCGCGCGCCCAGGGCCCCAGGGAGGAAACGGAGGCTGCGATGATGATGTGGCGTTGAGTATGTGGGTGGAGAATTTTACGCGATGATGTCAAGCCACGATTTGGAACGTTCGTGGATGCTGAGCTCTGGGACAGAGAGAGAGAGAGAGAGAGAGAGAGAGAGGGGGATCGTTGTAAGAGAGAAGGACATGAATCCGTGTAAACACGTAACTTGAGACAAATGGGAAAAAAATAACCTTTAATTATATTCTCGCTACAGACAGACTAATTTGACTGAGAGCATTAACAGATGTCACTACAGTACCTCAAACCGACAGGTCCTGGAGTTCGAGTTTCGGTTACATTTTCGACGCTAGCTTCGAGTACATAGATCGAGTGTTAGTTTTCTTTCAGTTTCTCTCATCATTAAATATTATACATAATCACTGAATGGCACAATAAATGCTGCTTTCCTGTACAATTCAGTTTTCAGGAGTCATAATAAAATTGAATTTTTCAGGCAAAATCGATAGTCTTTTATTGCTTTTTTTTTAATTTCCCGAAATCCAGAGTATATGACGAATCCATAGAAACATCTCTCTTGGTCGGAGACTGCATAGATTTTCTTTAAATTCTAGGCGCATTCGAAATTAGAAATTTAGTTTATCGAAGAATGGCACGATTAATGCTGCTTTCCTGTACATTTCAGTTTTCACGAGTCATAATAAATTAATTGAATTTTTCAATCAAAATAGTCTTTCATTGATGTTTTTTTATTTCCCGAAATCCAGAGTATCTAATGAATTCATAGAAACATCTCACTTGGTCGGAGACTGCATATATTTTCTTTAAATTTCTTTGCGCATTCGAAACTAGAAATTTAGTTTATCAAAGAATGGCACGATTAATGCTGCTTTCCTGAACAACTTCACGCGTCGTCACCTCAGGACTCCAATACGTATTTGAGCTGGCAGCACGTACTTAGCGCACGTGTGGCTGGCGGGAGAGAACGGTTCGTCTGCCGACGGCTGTGGCCTACTGCCCCGCAACGGGCTTCGAACCCAGAAAGCGCCACGCTGCTTCCGTTTCCCCGCTCGCAGGTCGGCGGCGCACGGCGGGCTGACAATTCTTCCGAGGTGGCTCAGGGCATCAATGGATGTCAAGTGAGTGCCTCAGGCCGGGAAGTCCTCGGGTTCAGTCCCAAGAGTAGCAGGATTTGCGACACTAGTTACAACGAATTCAGCCGCTGTCTGGAGGAGAATTCTAGAGGCCGGCTGCTCTGATTGGTAGTTTTCCGTGGTTTCTCCGATCAACCCCAGGCGAATGCCAGAGAAGTACCCAATCAAATAGACCGCAGACCGCGCGCGACCTTTCTTTCCTCTTCCTTGTCCTATTCTCAACCTTTACTTACACACACTTACACTAACATGCACCTCGTATTCCGGGAGATCGGTCGGGAGCTTAGAGATTGCCCCGGCTGGGGCGGTGCCCTGCTGGTGGGAGAGTCCTGGTTAGGGGGAAACCCCACTAGCCGACGGTAGGTCGGCGCCGGAACTCGCCATCCAGCGGGGGAAGATCACAGCCATCATCCGAGGGAAAACATGCACTACACTTACGGGACTAACGATCTCAGCTATTGACGCTCCCGGAATCACTAATTAACCAACCAACCGACTGTAGGTCGGCGACGGATCTCGCCACCCAGCGGGGCAGACCTCCGCCACCTCCCGAGGAAAAATCATGCATTACACTTACGGGAGTAATGACCAGTATATTAGTGAATCACTAAGAATCAATCACTCACTCACTCACTCACTCACTCAATCAATCAATCAATCATCTCTGACTCTGAGGTGATTCGAAGTCTCCGTTGACACGTTGGAGAATGCGCCGCCGACTTTTTCCTCCGCGAGGCGTTCGCCAGCGCCATCTACCGGCCGCTTGGGGGCGGAGGCAGACTGGATGAGTCAGCGCTCCTGGTGGCGGGTGGGGGAGGCGACGACATCGCGGCCCCGCCCCCGCCCGCCGCCACTCGCCTGCCCGCGTCCCTGCGTCAAGGACGTTGCTGCCACACGGCCATCGTCTGCAGCAAAGCTCCCTCGCCTTACAGCGGACGGTTCATGGATTGATTATTCCGTGTTTCCTGGCGCGTCAACCGCTACGGTCATTATTAGGGGGCCGATATTAATGAAATGTCATTGTTTTACAATCTAGAACAATGCTGTTTAGTACAGGAATTCATTTCATGATATGACAAAAGGAATTGACCCAGTTTTATAGGCCATTATTTTGCAGTTTTTGTCGATTTCGACTAATCCTTTTTCCAGTCAAATTTAATGGATTTTTTTTGCTGATTTCGTCGATTTTAATGTCATTTTTAATGGTGCATGTATAATAATATTTATGAAATGCAACAAATGTTTTTCGGAAAATTACTCAGTAGTCTATTCTATTTGTTCGCTAGTACAGAAATTCATTTTACGTTATGACAAAAGGAATTGACCCAATTTTATAGGTCATTATTTTGCATTTTTTGTCGATTTCGACTAATACTTTTTCCGGTCAAATTTAATGGATTTTTTTTTTTGCTGATTTCATCGATGTTATTGTAATTTTAATGGTATGCTTCAAATAATATTAACGAGATGCAACAAATGTTTTTCACAGAATTACTCAGTAGCCTTTTCGATTTGTTCGCTCAGAAATTAGTTTGACAGCCGTTGTGAGTATGTAATTCTTGTGACGTACATCAGCGCCATTGCCGGTTCGGCTGATTTCGGGTTAACTAAAGACAGATTTCCCGACAAAGAAAAGTCCAAACCAAATGTTTGCAAGCTGAGTTCACTCGCACGAATGGAAGAAGCCTCGATTACATCGGTAACGTATCCAACAGCTTGAGTTGTTCATTCGAACTGGTTTTGATAAGATTTTGTACGTCATGTTTCTTTTCTTTACGTCACTTCGACAAATGTAGTTTTAGGGCGTTTTTAAAGCATTTTAAAAACACTTTATTGATAATTTTTGGCGATATTTTAGGTCATCAAAATCCGCTCCCTAGTCATTATACTTCGGTTTTTATAACGTGGCGCGTGAGGGCCTGCCTTCATGATGGAATACGGCTTTGGAGTATTCAACGGCTCTTTTTGTATATTTATCGGTCGTGCCACCAGATGTCGCATGATCGTGACAGTATCAAGCTGTGCAGCATATCAAACGACATCTAGGAGCACGACCGAGAAAGAACCGCGAAAAGGCGTGCCATATTCCATTGTGAAGACAGGCCCTCACGCACCATGTTATAAAAACCGAAGTATTGTCCCGTCAGTGTAGTGTATGTTTTATTCCGGGAAGTGGCGATGTGTTTCTCCCGCTGGATGGTGAGATCTGGTGACGACCTATTCGTTGGCTAGCGATGCTTCTCCAATAAGGTATATCTAACTAGCAGAACACCACCCCAGTCGGGACTGGCTCTAAGTTCCCGACAAATGCAGTCGTGTACTGCGTGTAAGTGTGAGTAAATAAGGGGTGAAAATAGAACAAGGAAGGGGAGAGACAGATGGTGAGCTTTATAGGATGACCCGTTTGATAGGGTACTGCCATCCGTTCCTTTTTCCTGTCTCTATATATGAACATTTTTATAAATCCACTGTCACCCATCCTTACAACATGAGACAACCATTTTTTTTTCAGTCTGTTTTTCTCGGATGCTTGACCTATGGCACGCGCATTCTAAACAAGCTTAAGCTTGGTATTGAAACCTCTCCATATCCCCAACGTACAATCTTCGAAACTTCGCGTGCTCATGTAAGTACTTACTGTAAACGTGCAGTGCCTCAGTGTGCCTTAAAGAGACTGGTTCCATCAGAATGGCCTGGTCAACGAACAGAACATTTTGACTCGTCTTTTCAACATTTCCATCTGCTTCGTATTAGTATTTGCTACATTTCTTTTTATTGAACCTTTTCTTGGCGACTTCAGGTACAGAAAGATTGACGAGGAAACTCGTATTTCCATCTCCTCGCAAATTACACTTGGCTGTTAAGTCCTGCGCTGAATCTCTCGGTTTTGGAAATTCCGCATTTCAGAGCTAGATTTCCAGAATAAATCCAGTGAATCTAAGTAAAATTCTTGGAAAATATGCAGTTACTTCTTTCACGCGTCACTTCAGCGCCTCTGACCGGGAGGCTCTAGGTTCGAGTCCTGATGGCGGCAGGATTTTCGACTCTAGCTTTTCAGCTAGGTCGAATACAGTCGCTGACTGGAGGAGAATTCTAGCGGCCGGCTGCTCTGATCGGTAGTTTTCCGTGGTTTCTCCGCTCAACACCAGGTGAATGCCGGAGTAGTACCTTATCAAACGGGCCACGGACCGCGCGCGATCTTTCCTTCCTCGTCCTTGTCCTATCCTATCCTATCCTCTCCTCTTACACACACACTTACACTAACATGCACTACACTACCACAAATTCCGGGATACCGGTCGGGAGCTTAGGGCTTGTCCCGGCTGGGACGGTGCCCCGCTGGTGGGAGAGTCCTGGTTATGGGGAAACCCCGCTAGCCGACGGTAGGTCGGCGCCGGATCTTGCCATCGAGCGGGGGAAGATCACCACCATCTCCCGCGGAATAAACACGCACTACACTTACGGGACTAATGACCTAAGCTCTTGACATGTCCGGAATCACTAACAAACCAACCAACCAACTTTTACGCGTGTTTGTTCTTCAACGATGCGTTTGAGCAATGTCTGCGCAACCTCTCGGTTTTCGAAATTCCACATTTCAGAACTGGATTTCCAGAATAAATTCAGTGAATCTAAGTAAAACGCTTGGAAAATATACAGTTACTTCTTTTACGCGTGTTTGTTCCTCCACGATGCGTACGAGCAAAGTCCGCGAAACAAGATCTCACTGATGCACTTCCAGTTCCCATCCTGTAGGAGCTCATTGTCGCGTTCTTGTAAGATTTTTGGCACGGAACCGGGGTTCCGTCGGTGTCTCGGAGTTCCCATCGTTAGCATCTCGAGTCGAAGCGACAGAGTTTGCTCGCGGCGGAACGCGCTAATTCCTGGCGGATTCCCAAGCGAGCGAGATTGCGCAGTTGTTTTCCTTCTACCCCTCTTCGCACTCACTCGAATCTTAATCTTTGTTTTTCTCCCCGAGAGAGCGCAGGTGCTAGACGAGTCAACATGAGCCATTGGAAACAGTCTTCCTTGTTTTCCCTACTAACACTTACGAAATAAAAAAAAACGAGCCGTTTGAAACAAAAGAACTCGTTTTCTAACCTCTTTGTCGTGCGTACTTACATTTGAAAATGTAAATATTGCAGTGTTTTTTTCTTCAATAAATATATTAGCAGTACTCACTATACTTCCGTTTTCGTAACGTGGTGGATGACATTTAGTCATTTGTACACCTCCCGCCTTATAAAATGAATATTTTTAATTAATTCGCGAACGTCTTTCTCAACGGGGCTCATGCCCTCAAACATGTGCTTATCACCGTTATGAAGATTCGTTTTATAAGCCAGGAGGTGTAAAAATGACTTACTGTCATCCGCCACGTTATGAAAACCCAAGTATGAGTGTTGTTATAGAATAAATCTAGTGATTAAAGAATAAATCTTTTTAGCTCCCTTTATTATTTACATGTTTTTTAATTGAAATAAAAAAAATACAAATAAATATAAACTATTTTAAATGAAAAAATTGTTCACGATAATGTTTTTTTATTTGCCGTATACATTGTCTGGAAGTCACATTTCGAAATGTGTTGTATCAGTTACATCAGTTTATTTTTTGCCTATTAATGTTTACTTTGAGATATACTCCGCATATGGGAACCCAGTCATATTCTATCATATAATTTTTACGCTAAATGTTGACGTTAAAGTTAGACAGAAAAAATTATTATTCAGTAGAAAAATATTGGTTTGACAGTGATACTATCTCTTTTTTTTTAGTATACAAACCTCAGATGGTTCTGTTATTCTTGTTTCTTGTTATTCTCATTAATTATTGCCGAGAATAATGGAATCAATTAATATAGATACTGTTACATTTGTAAACCTCTCTTTTTAAAACTTTATTTAATAAATTTTGAATCACAACTTACTGCTGTCCGTATTCACCAATTTTATTGTTCATGCAAATGATTCTCATAAAAAAGTATACATTCTTATCTCAGTTCAAATTTATTTGATTTGATTTGAATTTCGTCCAAAGACGAAAAGTATGTGAGGTGCGGAGTAGAAGCAATGCAATATTCTTGAAAAGCAACTTTATATTTGAATGTAACCACAGTGTGTTGCCATTTGTTTGTTTATTGCAAATCTTATTAAAAATTTTTCTCTCGTTTCTTCGAATTGGTATGGACGATAAATTGAGTTTTAGGTTTGTTGATATTGTCTCTTTCACTTCCTGCGTACGCCTAATTTTTAGAGAGAAATTTCAGGGGCAGAAGTGTATTCTCATCTTATCACACAACGTTATAGACTGATGTACTGTCAATCCCTGACATATTCAATTGTATAATAATTAGTACATCTGATATAATCTTCCCTCCTAGTCTTCCCTTAAAGAACAAACGAGTATTCGTGACTTCTTCGCAGACACCACGAAGCAAAAGTAGCTTGTTAGGGCTGAGAATACTGATCGTCGTCGGAATTCCAGATTGAACTAGTTTTCTCCAATTCTACGTCAAAGCCTCCTGCAATTTCCACATTCCATTCCTAGTTTCTCTTCTGCATTGAAAGCAAACCATGTGAATGCAGTTTAAATGTAACACATCAGAGAAGAACTTTCACTATTCAGCTGCAGTAATCTTCCGGTCCACTGGAAAAAATGAAGATCAGGAGGTATATATGAAAATATATGAATATATGAAATTTTTGAAAGATTTCGATATTTCCTGTTTTTTCTTCTTTCACTAATTGACCTACTTTCTCCAAATATATTTTTCGGTGGCGTATTTCAGGACAATATTTTATCATGATTATAGACTTAATATTTGGCTCTTATTGTAAAATTGTTATTTCAACAGCTATTTTTTACGCATAAATCGGAGTTATCGTTCAGAGAACTAACAAAATAAGATACACTGGACCCAGAAAAATATCCCAATGAAAAACTTCCTTAGATGCGTTTGTACTATACTTTTATTAAAACAGTGTGTTCCTTCAACAGTCACGTGCAGAAAAGAGAGGGGGAGACTGTCATCCAATCGGGAGAATCAATACTAAATATTTAGGTTGTAACGAAGTTCGCGATTGGATTACAGTGTTGCCCTCTCCTGCCGTCTCGTGACCTTGAAGTGACTCTGTTTCAATCGGAGTGTGTGTATCTATATATCTTGGAAAATGATTTCAAAAAGAAGTACCGCACATCTTTTCTCTTTTTTTTGCCAAAGAACGTCGAATGGGGAGGGAAGATTATCTGCGCACGTTTTCTTAAGTACGAGAATCCCATCCCAACATTTTAACGATAGTTGAAAGATGAATGAAAGTTAAAACAACAACAATCTATGGAATATAAGTAAAGCAATGCAGGTGTTTGAGATTATAGGATGCAGACGTCTAGGGCATGAAGAGGAATCGAAAATAATCAATTTTTACCAATATTGGCGTAAATTTCGTATTACAGAGAGATACACCAAGAGAGGTGGCTCAGAGCATCAACTGCTGCCATTGTAGTGCCTCTGATAGGGAGGTCCTAGGGTTCTACTCACGACGGTGACAGGATTTTGGACACTAGCTACATCTTCTCCTTTAGTCCTATCTTCCATATACCAAAGTTAGGTGAGCCATGATGGGTTTTCTTGGAAAGAATATATCAGGGTGATTTCTCGTTTCCCCCCCTGAGATTTCGCCCCAGGGTTCTTTACAAGGCTACCTTCGGTTCTTAGTTACACTATCCGAACTGTCTGTGAGAAAGTGACATCTCGTTAGGGCGAATGTTTTCGAAGGGATTTAATTTTGCCGGGCATACCGCAGGGTTGTTTTACATGCCACGATTATGACCTAGCTACTGTCTATTTTCCGCCTTTTGAAAATGAGATTGTTGAGTTGAGATACCTGGTTGGGGAAAAACCGGCAAGCCAAGATGTAGTAGGTTCACGTGGATCATAAAGCGAGGGAAGAACACCGGCGTCTCACGTGGTAACAACATGCACTACATTTATTGGACTAATGTCCGTAGACTGTGACGCGCCCTGACACACAAAATAATCAGTTCATCTGTGACATTAAACGCTGCCTTTATGCTCAGCGCTACCCCATTCTTATGAACCCAACCAACAGGCTGAACCTGCTGATCTAGAAACACTTATTTATTTATTTTATTTTATTTTATGTCAAAAAAACAGTTAAAAACTGCGTATGACGTAAACAGTTAAACACTACAACCGATTTGCGAGTACTAGTATCCAGGACCGAAACATGATTGGGGATGTAGTGGCATTGGACGAAGTAGAATTACAGTGGAATCAATGTTTAAGTTAATGGTGGAGATACGAACCATTAACCTCAGTTTGTTTGCTTGAAGTGTGGTTCACTCTTATGTAGATTGAAACATTCATGAAATGTTTTGAGAGACATCAGTTCCTCTATCAACGCTTGTTTATTGCCTCTGTAGAATTTTAACTTACGTCTCCACGTCGTTGACGCAAAATAATTTAATCATCAGGTTTAAAAGAGGTATTGTGTATGAAAGAAAAGCATTTTTAGTTTGTAGTTTTAAGCAGTTATAAATATTTTTTAACTTGTTAGCACACGTCTTAAGAAGTTCCTTACGAAAATAAAAATGTTCCTAAAAAATACGACTTTCTTTGCAGGCGCAAAATCTCTATACTATGTAGTATGCGAGAAAGTAATATTAAAATAGTATAGTGAATTAGTACGTGGTACGTACTAATTATAGTGAATTTGTAGCGTGGTAGTATACTTACGAATATATTTGAAGTAATAGTAATTTTACTCACAGATTTATTTTCATATCTGGATTTTTTTACATATCAAAGCTTCCACGCCCAATCTTCATTGAAATCTTGAGAGTAAGATTTGTTTCAGAAAGGCAATCACTTTAAAAGAATAAAACATGGATGTTATTTTGCAGAATTTTAATTCTAATGAATTAATTGAGGTGTGACGACATAACGACAGAACGTGGATTATGGGAGATGATAAATGACCTCTAGATAGCCTAATGATGTGCTATTACGTAACTAACTTGCTTTCAAAACTGTCTTTCACGATAGGAAGTAATGTGTTCTGAAAGCTTGGATATCAACCATCTGGCTAATGAGGTAGTCAGGACGTAACAGGATAATATTTCGGACACAATGTGACGAATGAAATACAATTTTTCGAAAGCTTTAAAATTATTTTCTGTATTTCGCGTTTTTAAAAGGAGTAGGAGTAGTTTGAAGAACTTTTGATTGGTAATTCTTGTTACAGCAAAGATAATTGGTTTGAATGGGGCAGTATCACACTGGCATTAACAGTTTGGTACTGTACCCGCATCAAGAAAAGAAAAATGCTAATTATATATTTACTCAACGTCAAAACTGTTAAAAGCTGTGGAGGGGAAGTACTTCTTGTGGAGGTTTACTTGATATTCTTTTTTTTAACTCGTTCCGTCTTTTATGTAACATGACTCTTCAGCCCTTTTTGGCTATTGAGCGTCTATACATTAGAGGAATCCTTCGTTAAGTTATTCGTCGTTTCTTTCGTAGTGACGCAGTCAGTCGACCATGCCTTAGGTCAGGGGCTCACGAGTAGAGTTTAGTGTACATCCAGATATAGCAGCGTCTGCAACGTGCTGAAAGCTGAATGTATATCATTATTTCACTGAGTTCAAAAGAAAAGTACCTGTTCTTGGAATCATGAAGAATTAAAGAAGTGCTTATTGTGCACACATTGTTACATTGTTTTTTGAGGATTTCGCATCGAACTCCGCATCTACCACTGAATGTTTTAGCTATTATCTTAATGGCTTTCTTAAAATTAACGGCCGAAGCATTTAGAACTAATCGTCTAACCCAGAATTCAGTGTGATGAACATTGCAGTATTTGTATTTGGTATTAATCGAATGAACTAAAAGATCTTTGTGTTAGTGTACAACTAATATGGAAATAGCAGCGTGCACTACTAACAGCACACCAAGAACTAAACCTGCATCTAGTATGTGAACTGATATCTTTCTTTCCATGGAAGATTTGCAACTGGCGGGTAGAAATTTAAGAACAGATGTCCTATACGATCAGTTTCCTTCTTTCTTCTGTGCCTCTCAAGGAAGTCTACCTTTCAACTGAAAACGACCTGCTGTTCGCGCTGAATCGTTCACGAACGTTGATGCTACAAGTTAACTTTTATGTTGCCGGCAAAGGAAAATATCTGCGCCTGGATAACTAAAAACTTTGCTTTCAGCTGTTGATTCTGCTGATGAGTATTGACGATGCCGAAGCCATATTCTGAGAAAACACGGAAAACTGGTAGTTCAGTAGTAGGTCAGCTGACCTCTAGAGAGTTATGTCAACCTTTCTACCCGCCTGTTCTCAAATTTCTTGTTGTGGTTTAACCGAACGATGAGCATGTGAGTGAATCTAACCATGCGTGCTGAGCGCTGAGCTGAGAGTACTGAGCACTGAGACCAGAGAGCTGAATTTGTAAGTCTCGAGCACTGAGAACTGAGTCTCGAGCGATGAGCTCTAAACTGAAAGCTAAGCGGCCAGAACGGTGACTGCTACGCCTTGAGTGCTGAGCGCTGAGCGCTAAGCTGTTTCTAAGCTCTGAACCGTCGGTCTTGAGAGATGAGCCTTGTTTACGGAATCCACAGCTCTTAAAAAGGATCTGAGCTCTGAGAGTTGTGTGCTAAGTCTTGTGCGCTGAGCTCTAAGCTCTGAGTGCTTAGTGCCGCGCCTTGAGATATGACCTTTGAAACCTGAGTGCTGAGCCCAGATCGCTGAACTCTGAAGACTGAGCACTGAGCCCTGAGTGCTTAGTGCCGAGTCTCGAGCCCTAAGCTCGGAGCCCCCAGTGCTTAGTGCCAAACATTGAACTCTGAGACTTAAGTTCTGAGTGCTTAGTGCTGAAATGTGACCTCTAAGCTCAGAGCGCAGGGCACTGAGCCTTGAGTTCTAATATCCGAGTACTGAGTCCTGAGGGCTGAATCTTGATGGCCGAGTCCTGATGGCCGAGTCTTGAGGTTCGAGTCCTGATGGTCTAGTCCTGATGGCCTAGTCCTGATGACCTAGTCCTGATGGCCGAGTCCTGATGGCCGAGTCCTGATGGCCGAGTCCTGATGGCCTAGTCCTGATGGCCTAGTCCTAAGGGCCCAGTGCTGATGGCGAGTCCTGAGGTTCGAGTCCTGAGTTTCGAGTCCTGAGGTTCGAGTCCTGAGGTTCGAGTCCTGAGGTTCGAGTCCTGAGGTTCGAGTCCTGAGGTTCGAGTCCTGAGGTTCGAGTCCTGAGGTTCCGAGTCCTGAGGTCCGAGTCCTGAGGTTCCGAGTCCTGAGGTCCGAGTCCTGAGGTCCGAGTCCTGAGGTCCGAGTCCTGAGGTCCGAGTCCTGAGGTCCGAGTCCTGAGGTCCGAGTCCTGAGGTCCGAGTCCTGAGGTCCGAGTCCTGAGGTCCGAGGTCCGAGTCCTGAGGTCCGAGTCCTGAGGTCCGAGTCCTGAGGTCCGAGTCCTGAGGTCCGAGTCCTGAGGTCCGAGTCCTGAGGTCCGAGTCCGAGTCCTGAGGTCCGAGTCCTGAGGTCCGGAGTCCTGAGGTCCGAGTCCTGAGCGGTCCTGATGTCCTGAGGTTCGAGTCCTGAGGACCGAGTCCTGAGGTCCGAGTCCTGAGGTCCGAGAGTCCTGAGGTCCGAGTCCGAGGTCCGAGTCCTGAGGTCCGAGTCCCGAGGTCCGGAGTCCTGAGGTCCGGAGTCCCGAGGTCCGGAGTCCCGAGGTCGGAGTCCCGAGGTCGAGTCCCGAGGTCGAGTCCGAGGTTCGAGTCCTGAGGTCCGAGTCCTGAGGTTCGGGAGTCCCGAGGTTCGAGTCCCGAGGTCCGAGTCCCGAGGTCCGAGTCCCGAGGTCCGAGTCCCGAGGTCCGAGTCCCGAGGTCCGAGTCCCGAGGTCCGAGTCCTGAGGTCCGAGTCCTGAGGTCCGAGTCCTGAGGTCCGAGTCCTGAGGTCCGAGTCCTGAGGTCCGAGTCCTGAGGTCCGAGTCCCGAGGTTCGAGTCCTGAGGTCCGAGTCCCGAGGTTCGAGTCCCGAGGTTCGAGTCCCGAGGTTCGAGTCCCGAGGTTCGAGTCCTGAGGGTTAAGTCCCGAGCGCTGAGTTCCGAGCGCCGAGCGCTGAGCGCGTGCTCTTGCAGCTGCTCCCGCCCTGCCTCCGCCGCCGCCATGAGCTTCCTGTGCTCGTGCGCCGGTCGCCGGCGCAAGCGCGACGAGTCGGACGACCGCCAGGAGTACTACCGCCGCCGCAGCCGCAGCGCCAGCCGCACGCCGCCCCTGGCCTCCGCCGCCCCCGCCGCCACCCCCAAGGTCAAACGCAAGTTCCCCTCGGGCATCGCTCCCACCCCGTCCGTGCCCTCCGACCTCGAGGACAACTCCGCAGCCGCCGTCGCCGCCGCCAAGAAAAACGGCAAAAACGCCAAGGCCGCAGCCGTCGCCAAGGTCAAAGACCCCGCCACCAAACTCCCCACCAAGGTCGCCGACACCAAGCTCAAAACCGCACCCAAGGTTACCGACGTCAAGCTCAAAGACGCGTCCAATATAAAGGACACGTCCATTATAAAGGACGTGTCCAAAATAAAGGACGGGTCCAACGTAAAGGATGCGTCCAAAATAAAGGACGCGACCAAGGTGCAGTTCGAGGAGAAGAGGAAGCCGACGGAGACGAGAACCATGGGCACAATGACGGCCCCGGGCGCCGGGGAAGTAACGGGCTACGAGCAGACCATCGTGCCCCGCGCGCGAGGGCGGTCACCTCCGGCCGTCGCCGCCAAAATGGAGGTGACGCTGCGCTCCACGCGTCGCCCCGGCCCCTTAGTCATCGCCCCGCCCCCGTTGGACGACATATGTGGGTCGTCCGGCAGCAACACGCCCACCCGCGGCTACGAGGCGTCCGTGTCGTCCAGCGACGCCGCGTCGGGGTCGCCACGCGACGCCCAGACCCAGTGCGCCTTCTCCGATTTCAGCGACGACGAGTCCTCACTATTGAGCCTGGGCCGGGAGGAGGGGGAGTACGAAAGCACCGTGTCGGAGCTGCGGGACACATCGGTCGACCCAGGTGCGTCGGGTCAGGAGGTGTGGGACCCCGGGTTCCTCCAGCACGACCGCATCTGGATGGACATCAAGTCCACCCTGATGGACCTCATCAGCGACAAGGACTCGCCGGCCTTCCACGAGCTGCACGAGTCCATGAACCCGCCCGACCTCACGTACTGCACGGTGTTTCGGAAGCTGGACGGCACGGTCACGCACAAGGCTCGGGAAGATAAGAAGAAGGCGCGTCATAGTTTTGGGGGCGTGCCCGCTGATAAGGTCCCCGGTAGCCGCAGCAAACTCAACCTCATCGCGCTGAGGGATGAGGACGGCGCGGAACGAGGGGTGAGGAGGAGGGTTCGGGATGAGGGGGACGGGATGGAGTATGAGGACCTCACCCCTACTTCCGAGTACGACGACAAACTGTTCACCCCCGACGACGAGGTCACGGAGTACTACTTCGGCCGGAGGACGTCCTCCGAGCCGGACGTCCCGCTTCAAACCTCCCAACCGCAACTGGCTCCCGACGCCAAGATCACCGAATTTTACTTCGGCCGCGGTGCCACGTCCGATCTGGACATCCCCCTGATGAAGTCGGACTCTCAGATCACCCTGCGATCTTTCCAAGGTGGCACCACGTCGGAAGCCCTCAGGTCGAGCATGTCCGCAATTTGGCCTGCCCCCACGCGGGATGAAAAGATCGGCGGAAGTGCTGTGGAATTGACTGTCCCACGCACCGAAACGGAACTCCCCGACAAGAAAGACGACACGACTGCTTCTGCGGAGGGTCACCCAGGAACGGATCAATCACCGGAAATTAGTCTGAACGTTCCTGTTACGGAAGAGTCCAAGGTTGAAGAGAGGTTAGAAGAGGGTGCTATTCCAGCACAATCGGTGACTGAAGAAGAAACTGTAAAGAACGAGCAAGTTGTTGAAGCTGCTCCTGAAGTCAAAATGAGGCATAAAATCACTTCGAAACCTTTCGATAGAAGTATGTCGGAGTCGTCTTCTCGAGTCGTAAGAGAAGGAACACCAGTGGCTCATGATTTGAAAACTCAAAAGGAGCTCTGGAGACAAGGCGTTGCCTTCGAAGGGAAAGACTTCGAGATCGGAGATGTAGAGATGGAGTCCATGGAAGTGGAACCAGTCTCACCGGAACTACACGAAAAGAACCGGCATCACCCGAAACGTGTCACCCGACGAAAAGAGACGTCGCAGCTGCGGTCATTCTCTTTGGACTACGAGAAGCGGTCGCCCAAAGTGGTGAGAAAGAGGCCTGGACGACCGATTGTTGTTCAACCATACTCGTCTACACGTGCGAGTCAACCTCCTGCAAAAGACCACTCGAAACACAAGTTAAAACTAAAACACGAAGATCGGATTGATGATCCTTCTTCAAGCTTCGACGACGCAGGCACCGATGAAACAACTGACGAGACCCCTCCAATTGGCCGCGAATCTGCCTTGGCTGAACCAGCGGTTGCGTCTAGCACGGAAGACCCTAAAGATAAGAAGAGTTCGTCTCCTGAGAAATCAGATTCCAATCTAGCACCTACAGACCTACTTGAACCTCCGTCTGAACTGAAAAGCCCCAGCATGGTAAGAAGTGTTACTTCCGGGAGGTTCAAAGTTGAAACCAAACAACCATCGGAAACCATTGTGGACTCGCAGAATGATGATCCAAACCGGCAGCAATCGAAATCTCTGGATGACGTACCTGTTACACCTGAGAAAACCGAAACTCAAACAGTATCTCAAACAATTCAAAAATCTGTCAGTAAAATTCCCGTCGCGGCAACGACGAAGGAAAAACAGAAGAAACACCAGCAGCCATTCCCTCTTCCAACAATAGACGCAGAATCTCGCTTCGTGTCGAAACCCAGTGAAGTGAAGCGATCCGGCAAAATAGAACTGATAGATCCACCCACGGACGAGGAAGAAAACGAAGAAACAAAAGCGCGTCGTGCGAAGAAGACGAGGAATGTTGGAAGATTTTTACCGCGAGGGGGACTCAAAGAGCTCAAAAGTGCAGACATTCCGCAAGGACAAGCCGACATCCCCGAATCAGGCCGAGAGATCAAGAAGCAAGAGTCGGAGAGCAACACGACTGAACCGGATTTAGTGATCGGACACGGAAGCCCACACGGAAGTGTGGACGCTCAGCTTTTGAAATTTGGCAACTCCCTGGATGAGTCCGTGTCGAAAGGTAGCCCGGATGTAATTGTACAGTGTTTTGGTGAGGTATCTGCTGCTAACGATGACAAAATCCAATTTGAGTTACCTCCTGAAAGTAGAAGCTGTGATGATTTTAAGAGGAGAGAGAACACTTTCGAAAAGTCTGCAACATTATTCAGCGCTGCCAGTACTTCGGTTGAGACCGTTATTTCTGCTATGAAGTCTGGAAGTGATTTGCTAGAGGATGATGGTTTGGGAAGTATGGATATAGACGATGTTGAAAATAAAACAGAAATCGAAAGCGGAAATGATTTAAAAGAGAAGGACTATATAGAAAAATCGAATAAGCAGGATCAAACATGTTTAACCCCAAAACTTGCTGTCATTGGTAAAGATAGTTTAGGATATGTTGCGTCTACAGTACTAGAAAATGTTTCTCCAAAGTCATCAAATAAAATATCCACGAAAAGTCCCGAAAGTGTTCTAGTGAAAAATTTAGTAGATCCAATTGTTAGTGAGGTAGAAACAATTTCCGCAGATACAGTAACGGGAAACGAAAACATTACTCCTCTAAAAAACAATGTAGACTCCGTTTTGATTTCCCTAAGCTCGGAACCTTCGTTAGAAACTAGAATAAGCACGGAAATTGCGGAAAAAGATATCGTGCAGATCCCTGACTCAGAAGCGCGAAGGACTGAAATCGAGGTGTTCACACCAAGAGGTGATTCGCAAACTAAAATAACGCCACCCGAGTCTCCGGCCGCGTCGTCAGTCACGTCTAGTGGGAGTTTTCCTGAAGACCTAATGCCTCTTCTGTCCCCAGTCTCGTCTTCGCCTCCAGAAATCTCTCCCAGAAGTCCCTCAGAAGCCATTGGTGAAACGTCGTTACCCGGAAGCGGTTGTACTTCCCCAAAAAGAATTTCTTCGGGCTCCGATTCAGTCCATCCGTTGCCCAAAGTTGAAACAACCGTAGACCAAACACCTTTAGGGTACAGACCACCGGAAACCACCACAGCGACAACCACCACCACAACCACCAGAACCCCTCGCGTTCGCTTGTCAGATATTGTTATCACGGGTTCCGGAGAAGAGAAATTACTCGCTCTTTCCACGTCCCCTGTTAATGACATTTTCTTAACCGATGTATCGGTAGACAGGCAAAGAACATCAGTTAGCCCTGCGTTTGATCAGACACTTTCCCCCAAACAGGACGTGACGACAGGTCAAAGACCTCGACCGATAAGTGATGTGTTACCTAAACCAATAGGGCCCGTTTCGATCACCAGCCCACCTCCTGAGACCATCTCCAGTTCTACAGCTGCTATTCCTGTTCCTCCTAATTCCACTTCAAACATTGCCACGGTGGAAAGAGGTTCACCAAAAGATAAATGTTTAGAAGGAGTTGTTGATATTGGTGGAGCACCAGTAGCAACTGAATCTGTTCCAGTTGTGGCAACCTCACAAGACCCACCTACTGGAGAAGTTATAGATTCTTTGGCAGAAAAACGAGATAGCTTCTTTCCAAGTGCACGTGACACGAAAAGTTGGACACCATCCAATACAAATGTAGTCTCAGTTGTATCACATGTGAACGATGAGGCAGTAAAACCAGGCGAAGAGGTTAAAACAGAGAAAAAGGAAGTCAAAAGTGAAGAATGGAAAGAAAAATCTCCTGAATCGTCAGAAAAAACAGGCAAAAATGGTGCAAAAGTGAAGAAAACTGTGAAGAAAGACGGAAAATCTGATAAAAAGGGTGAGAAGAGCGAGAAAAAGAGTAAAACAAAAGCCAGTGCGAAAGCCGAGTTGCCACCGTTTCCTCCCCCTGACAGACCAATCAGAATAGCCGTTCGACCCAGTGAGAGAATGCGCGCGCTTTCGAAAGCGTCATCTGTTTCTTCGACCGCGACGCGGACATCCGATTCCTCAGATGCAGTCGAAACGGGTTCCGAACAAGAATCGGTCGTGAAGGAAGATTCTGTTAGTAAAGATTTAGAATCAGTACCTATCGACAAAGATCTGAAACAACAGGAAGAGAAATTTGACAAAGCGGACGAAGCAGGCAGCGTGACCGAATATACGCAAAGCGCTGCGGCTGACCGGTTCTCAACTGAGTCGATTCTTACCGACTCTCCCATTAATTCCTCTCCTGTACTTAATCAAATCGGAGAAACAAAAACGAAAGAAAAAATTTCTCCGGATCGTGATTCATTAGACGAAACTTCCTCCAAATCAGCTCAAAGAACTCCTAGAGATTCCCTTGAGAAAGAAATTCCGAAAGAAATAACAGATACTACACTCGTTTCACCCCTTCCTTCTCCAAAAGATTCGTTAGAGTCGCAGTCTAGGAGAGATTCGGAATTGACTATCGATTCCTTACATCATGACTCGCTCGCAGACATCGTTCCCAAAGCAAAATCTCAGAGCCCATGCGATTCACTAGACGAAAATACATCAAAATTTGTTTCCGAAACGGTAAAACCAGACCCTAACATCACGGGTGATGTAACTCCCACGTCCATCCCGAGAGATTCTTTAGAAAGTAGCCCAACAAAATCTTTTCAAGAGGTAGGTCCAATTAAACGTGCTTCGACTGTCAAAAGCGTAGACGAGGATCAGATTTTGAGTTTCAGTCCTGTTTGGTCTCCCAGAATTTCGATGCAACAGGCTTCAGAACGTGTAACTAGTCCGGTTTCGGAAACTGTTGTTAGCCAAACGGCTAAAATTGTTGACGCGAGACCCTTTTTAGCTCCGTTATATTCCGCAGAGAATCAAACTCCTCCGTGGATTTCAGATGCCGTTCCTGAACCGGGTGATTCGGTTCCTGTTCGTTCCCCACCTCGTGATTCATTTGAAAATGTCGTGTCAGAGCCTCCTGTTAGCAACGTACAAGCACATCCACTCACGGCGTCAGCTAGTTCTTCCGTAAGCAAAGACATGTCGCCTATAGCTTCACCACGAGACTCTTTGGAGGAGGGTTCCAAGCTGACACCCAAACAACTGGACCGAACTGCTAGTTCAGAGAGTGCTCAGAAGGATGATGTGTCTAGCCTCAGCTCTGTGACCTCCCCAAGGGATTCGTTATCGTCCAAAAGAGAATCCAGCACAACCATTTCTGACTCGCGGTTGTCTACGACTGACACAAGTGTTATAGACGATATTCTGGGCGTATGTTCCATTGCTTTGCCGAAGGAGTGGTCCGAATCCGCTCCCGACTCCCCACAACGTACGCCTTTACGGGCGTCACTAGCTGTTGAGGAGGTTCTGAGTTCAAGCTCAGCCAACTCTCCGAGAGATTCATTCGAGGAGACCCCAGGAAAGAGGGTTCTTGAATCACCAAAACTCTCACATGGTCTTTCTAGAGACACGGGTACCAGTTTCTGTCCTCAGTCAACTCCACGTGATTCTCTCGAGTTGCAGACGAGACCAGCTGAGTCGATTCCCGATACCCCACACCGCGAGTCTTTAATTGATTCGGTCCACACCCCCGCAGCAGATTCACGTACGGGGCGCGATTCATTCGGTTCTGAAAAAAGTTCGAGTCCTCGTATTTCGCAGAAAGATATAACAGAATCGTTTCAGAAGTATTTTTCGTCTCTGGACCCCAAACTCGCGGGACTACGTGATTCGAAAATGAGCTCCGGGTCTGGAGACAGCAGAAGATCGGCAGCTTCCGATTCCGACTTCGACATAATCGACTTCACGGAGCCGGATCTGGTAGTTCTCACCGACCTACCAGAGGAACGAAATACGGAACCAGGTCCGCCAACTCCGAAATCAAATTCGACTGCCGTAACGCCCCGCCCAGACCGAACTCAATCCGTTTTATCAGGAGGCTTTGATATAATGTACATCGACACTAGCAGCTTTGACGATGAAAAGACCCCGAAGGTGACTTCGGAATCGGAATCTTCACCTACCCGGGAGGTTGCAAAGGTTATGGAGGAGTTGGCAAGTGTTTTGGAAAACGCAGAGAAGGGTTTCGAAACGGACACCAGTAGCGCAAACAATAAAATCAACGACACGCCTGTCCAAGCACACGGCGATAACACCAAAGAGACAAAGCCCGACAAACCTGCAAGCACAGAAGAAACAGAGCCGAATGGCGTTGGAAAACAATTGGAAAAAGATCACGATGTGTTCCGAAAAATTGCTGAGAGTTCAATGGACATCGGTTTGGATGTTGAGGCTAGTTTTGAAGCAATGGTGAACTCCATTTTGACGCCAAGATCTTCTGGTATAATCGATCAAGGTACAAAAGTAGAATCCCAGGATTCTGTTTCGTCGAACACATCAGGTGTTACAGACACGTCTGATAAAAAAAAGCGAAAACAAAATGTCGGCGTGGATTCGAAGAGGGAAACAGTAAAACCGGAAACTAAGAATGATCTCGAATCCTCAATTCCAGAAGAATCCAAACCGATAATTCCAGAAGCCCCAGTTCCCGGTGAAATACAAGCCGAATGTAAAGTAGCAGACGATAAGAAGGAAAAACCAGCTCCAAGTGACACTGATCCGAATAGCAAGGATGTATCCAAAGTCCCAGAGAATAAAGTAAGTCATATCCATAAGGGAGAAACCGGCATCCGAGAGTCCACCTTCGGCTTGGCAAAGAAAGTGCAAGAAATATTGAGAAGGACTCCGAGCACTGATAGTCAAACAGAAGAATGCTCTAAAATTAGCACGACAAAGTCTCTTTCAAAAAAGTCTTCTGTAGAAGTGACAGATCCGATCCAGGACAGTACAATTAGTGAAGATTCCGAAAAACGTCCTGGTGAAGATCAGCGGTCACCAGTTGCAGTTGGTAAGAATGGCAAACAATTTGGAGATTTGGAAGAACTTAAACCAAGCACTAGTAATAATCGTCTGTCATCTGATAGAAAGAGCAACATGCCTGAAGGAGAATCGTTACAATCCGCGAATAAAGATCCGAACGAAATAAATAAATCTTCAGATTCTCTAAACGACCAAAATGTGGAAAAAATTAGTTCGTCAGTAGAAGAATCAAGGCTATCGGGTGAAATACAGCTTCAGAAAGATACAGTAACTGTTAAAGATCCCGGTAAATCTGATTGTTCTGCTGAAAAACATGGTCCACCAGTCCAAGCACCCGAGGCAACAAATTCAAACACTACAATTGCTGAACCAGATGTAGCTGCATTGCAGAAATTGCCGGAAGAGAGTTTATCACTAGAGAGAAAAACGCAGCTTAAAGATTCGCCACTAATACTAAAAGATGGGAAAGATTTGAATGTTTCAGCTTGTGAAAGTGAATCAACATCAGACCAACTTTGGGAAAAGACTGAAATGGTAAAACCCATTGATCGGAAAGCTGAATTTACTATAGACTCCCAACCAGATACTGGTAAATTAAATGTCGCGTCAGAGACAGAAGAGACTAGGCTTAATAATGAAAAATTGCCAGAATCATCGACACATGCATCGGCAAAAGAAAAACCGGTGCATACCGACGCAAAGAGACAGACGAAAACTAAACCCAAATCGTTGACTCGGGAGAAAACCGATTCATATGATGCATTTTCGGTTGCAGTTGAGAAGAATATTCCTTTACCACCTGATACAGAACCTCTTGAAATGCAGCATGAAAAGGAATCACCGGTTAAAGAAAAAGAAGAATCGGACACAACTGGCGGAGGTACAATTTTTCAGCAACCAATATTAGATAACTGGAATGAAAATATTCAGAATGTAATGACGTCTAATGTAGATTTGAAAGAAAACGAAGGTGAAAAGGTATCGGACAAAAGACGAGCGGGAGATTGGTCTAAGTCTTTCAGTCTAGAAAGTCAGGGAAGTGAACATAAGTTTGAAGATGAGAAGGAAAAATTACTGACAAGTGTCCGACCAGAAGTGAAACGTACAATATCGAGTGAATCTGCATTGGAAAAGACACACAAAAACACGAAAGGTAAACTCTTATCTAAATCCCTCTCGAGGAACAGTGAAGATAGAACGGTATTTCCTACGGAATCAAAAAATAAAGATAAATTATCATTAGAAGCAAAACCTCTTCTAAAGCTCGCAGAGTCAATTATCAGCCAAGCGGAGGAGGATATCTCGCAAATTAGCAAAAGAATTTCCAAATCAGGTTCTGCATCTCATGAAGAAGAAAAGGATCCATCAGGGATAAAAAAATTCCCTTCTCAAAATAAAGAAGACGCTGATTCTGAAAATATTCCGCCCACAACTGAAAATAAAATCACCTTGATGCCAAGTAAAACAGAAATTTCTACGGAGAAGGGAGACGATTCGGGAGTTGAGGACGATACTACTCAAGATCGTTCGGATTCTGACGTAGCAACGAAGGAAAAGAAACAATCTAATAAGAAATCAAAGTCGCGAAGTCGTGAAGACATCAACTCAGAGGAACTTGCTGATTTGATTCAGAAGCAGCTGTCTATTGCAGGAGGGCAGGTTGACGACTCTCTGTTCGAATGGACAGGCCCTATTCGCAGAGAGAAGAAGTCCAGAAAAAGCGTAAAAACATCGAAGTCAAGATCCATCAGTACGGAGGAAAAGGATGCTCAAAGCGATTCTTCTGTTGTGTTGCCAGATTCTCCTTCCACCCATGTTGAACAAACTACGAAATCTCTTACTGGCGTGGAAACTGAAGATAAATCACCTGAAGATAAATCCCAAAAGATAGTGTTGAGACGTTTCAAGTCGAAGTCAAAAAGTCGTGAAGACGAAACATTTGAGAATCTGCTAAAAGATCTTCCGTCGTCTCCGGAGAGTTCATGTAAAGAATCCTCTTCAGAAAAACCAAAGTCAATTTTGAAATCTTCTAGTAAGGAGAAAGTACCTGTTGAATCCCCACCTTCCAGTGGAGAAATAAAGCTATCTCAAGAGGATCCTTTGCTGCCCTTCTGTGATCCATTCTCAATCCAGAAACCGGATTCTGCAGCTGATGCTTTGAAACAATCGGATTCAAAATCAGCTGATGACGGCGTTTCTACCACATTACCTGAAAACCAGAACCACTTCGTGTCGTCAACAACTTTCGAGAAATCTCGAGATCAATCCAGTGAAGACGTAGGGGATAGGAGAAGCGTTAGGAAAATAAAGTCGAGATCAAGTAGTCGAGAAGACGAATATCCATTGCCTGATTCTTCTTTCGACGAAAAATTTGTGACGTCAATCACAGAATCAAAACCGCGAGAGGCAAGCAAAGAATTCACAGACTTTGGTTTCAGCGAGCCGAGATCGCCAAGGAGTTTACGGCGGCGCTCTTCGTCCAAATCGGTGAGTTTTGAAGATGACGTCATACTCGAATCTGTAGAAGATGAGCTCGCAGAAGCAGCCCAAACTGAAAGTACCGAAGGTAAAGAGGAGTTTGAGTCGTCCACTGATAAATCTAGAAAAAGTAAACTAGAACGGCGCAAGTCTCCAAAAAAGAAATCAAAATCGAGATCCAGTGATCAGGAGCTGGTTTTTGATAGCTCTTTTGAAGCAATTCCAGAGGACTCTCCGATCTTTACTGAGAATAGCGCAAATGAAGATGTAGGTAACGTTGAATCATACGTAAAAGAGTTGTCGAGAGATAAGACAGAAAGGTCGAAGTCAAAATCGAAAAGTGTTACTCCGGAGAAAACCTTACCTTCCGAAACAGGCAACGCGCCTCTGATACAGATTGAACCGTTAGATCCCAATGACGGTGGACATTCCCTTGCAATTGAAGATGGAAAGTGTAAAATAGAACGTCGGAAATCTCCGAAGAAAAAATCCAAATCAAAGTCATACGACCAAGATGATGTATCTTCCTCGAGTATTCCTCGGCATCTAATAGAAGAAAGATCCCTTCGTTACGTAGTCACTCCAGATAGGGAACTTGGACCTACAGTTCGTAACTTAGAATCAGTCCAACGAGAGAGCATTCCTGAAGTATCTTCAACCGATGCTGCTGAATCTGGCAGCGATTTTGATTCTTTCGTAAAAGAAAGATCGAGCAAAGATAAAATAGAGCGACGTAAATCGCCGAAGAAAAAGTCAAAACCTAAACTGCCAAGTACAGATGAAGAGGATATTACAAGCTCGGAAATGTTGATTGCGCGTGTTGATGAATACTTCTCTTCTATTTCCGGAACCGATTCAAAGGGATCTGAAGGGGATCTACGAGATCACGAAAAGCAATTCAGTTCACTGGAAAGAAAAAAATCTCCGAAAAAGAAATCAAAACCCAAAAGTACAGAAAATGAACAAATTGCTTATGTTGAAGATGCGACTGTGTTTGAAAACACTTTAGTCATTCCCAGAGACGAACAGTTAATTCACCCCAGTCAGGCGCAGGATTCAAGTGACGTTTTTGGTGAAACTTTGGGAGAAAACTGGCTGCAGCAACCAAAGATAGAGAGACGAAAGTCTCCCAAGAAGAAATCCAAGTCGAAATCCAACACTCAGGAATCAGACATTCCTAAGCCATCCTATGGAGGTGACTTCTTCCTTCCTACTGTTCCAGCATTTCAAATAGACAAATCAGAAGGTGTTTTAGATACATCCAAAGAAACGCCACTGACCTCAACCGACGAGACACAGTTATTTGATTCAGGCTTAATAACCTCCACTTCTCGAACAGAGGACGAAGATGCCAGAGACTCTATGAGGGAAGATAAAACATTTAAAACGAAATCAAAATCTAAGTCAAAATCAAGTGATCTGGAATCAGATCGTACGATTGAAAGAAGTTCTTCCACACACAGTCAGTCAGAAGCGGAAGTAACGGACTCGTTCGTTAAAGAGGAGAGGCGAGATAAATCGAAATTGAAGGGAAAATCGAGAAGTCGAAACGAATCAGGTAGCGAGCCGTCTGCAACCGGTCATGGAAGCCGCCATGACTCTAAGGAGGCACGTGACGACGCCAGTCTCCCGGAAAAAGATGAAGCCGTACTTATCTTCGAAAACGTCGCTACTACCCAGACTGAAAACATCTCCTCCCCCGGTGGTACTACCCGATTGGAAAACATTCAACCCGCTGGCGCAGCTTCTCTTGATCGCATAATCATCACGCAGGACAGTACAGAAAACGTTCGCCTTTCTGCGGGATCTCTCATCTATCCCAAAGCTATCGACTTTTTCACAACCATTACCTCCAGTCGTCCCGAAAGCATGGAAGGCCAGTTTCCGTTGTCCCTACCGCCTTCCCGTACATCCATAGAGTTGTTAGCTCAGAAGAGCACGGAAAGTTTAGCAAGTAATGTTTCGTGGAATCTCCCACCTAAAGTAGACGTGCGTACGATGTTCGTAGGTAATGTTACGTCACCGTCGAAGGCGGACGACGAAACCGGAGATTTTTTCACCGATCCTTCTACAGGGGGGCCTGCAATCGGAATAAAGCCTAGCGATAGTTCAGATTCAGTTCCGGGTTCGAAACCTCTGTCTGGTGAAGTCACATCCACTAAGTCTTTGTCATTCGAGGATGCTTTGAAAGCGTATCGCGAGAAAAATAAGAAATCGGAAGATGCGTCGATACCGGAGGATAGTACAAAACCCCCCGTGGGGCACGCAACGCCGCCAGTTTCTCGAGGTAGTTCCGATTTTGCGAAGTCTCAATCTATCGAGGACAGTGCTAAAGTAGTTTCATCATCTAGAGAAGAGAAACAGGGGAGTGCGGTTTTAACAAAAACATCAATTAGTAGGACTTCTAGTGCTTCGACAGATAAGGTTGTAAGTAAAACATCGCGTTCTTTTGAAAAGAGTTTCGAAATTCCAGGGTCCGTCGAGATATTTGATAAAGAGAGTACTTCGGGGGAAACAGCATCTCGTAGCAAACCTCCCAGCAGGGTTAATAGCACCATGTCCGATAAATCCGTCACTAAGACGCAATCGTTTGAAATAAGCATCGAACAACCTGTCTCGTGGGATGTTGAGCATTTAGATTTAGAACAATCATCGGCGGTTGTATCGTATAACAAACCCATTAGTAGAAGTAGCAGCACAACCTCCGACAAGGTTGTTGCTTCCAGTGAGGCAATTACATCATCAGAAATTCATACAAGGGAAAAAGAAAACGTTAGTTCCAAACCATCACTCAGCAAACCACCGACCAGAGCCAATAGTAATGCTTCGGACAAGTCTCTTTCTAAAGCTTCAGAGCCTGTTCAAAAAGGTACAGAACGGACAACCTCCTCGGAAGTTGCCAGTTTCGAAGCAGATTCGATTTCAATGATAACTCGGAGTAAACCTTCTAGTAGAAGCAGCAGTATTGCTTCCGATAAAGGTGTAATGAAGAAGGACTCGTTGGAAAAGGTTTTCAGGCAGACGAGTACATCCGACGTCGAAATCTCCGAAAAAGAGCCATCGTCTCCAGTAATACTTCGGAACAAGCTATCAAGTAGAAGCAGTAGCACAACGTCCGAAAAATCAATTACCAAAACTGCTTTCTCATTTGATGAAGCTAGATCATCAAAGTCCGAAGATATCACTGCAGAAACCACTCCAACTAAAAACATTGGCTCGGAATCGGGTGTTCCTATTGCTGTATGTGCTCCTCTGAGGTGGAGTGCAGCCTTACCTGAAAACATCGACTTGACCCAAGATCCTATTGTAGAACCGATGAAACAGCGAGAAGAAGAAGAGGACGATAAATTCCAAACGCTAGATGCAAAGCCAATTGTTCCTGAGAAGAAATCTCCACCTTCACTAGGTAAGGGTACCAAGTCGGACAACAGTAGTGACAAAACCGATGTCTCTCGCATTGCTGTTCACGAGGAAACTAATGTTGATAATTCTGAACCAAAAGCGAGCGCAACACAAATTCCAGAGTGGAAAGCAAAATCCAACTTTCAGGAAGTCAAAATAACTCCAAAAGCTTCCGCAGTCCTACAAAAGGAGAGCGAATCTCCACCAAACGTAGATCCAATTTCAGAGTCAACTACTAAAGACACAGTCCAGCAGACCAGAATACCATCTGCAAGATCTTCACCAGCCCCACAGAAAAAGTCATCGACGAACGAGGCAAAATCCACTCACCAAGATACCAAAATACCATCTGCCAAGTCCTCTCCTGCTCCCCAGAAAAAGACCACTTCATCCGAATCGAAGTCAGAGACGAGTCAGGAGACTAGTCCAACAGCTGCGAAGTCTTCTCCTGTTCCACAGAAGAAATCTCAACCAAAATCGGAGAAAACAGATGCAGAAGGTAGACAAACAACTGCAAAATCATCACCTGTTCCACAAAAGAAGCCCCAACCAAAATCGGAAAAGACAGAAGCAGAGGGTAGACTACCAGCTGTAAAGTCATCACCCGCCCCGCAGAGGAAAACCCATCCAAAACCCGAGTCGACCAATGCGGAGACCAGACTCACAGCTGCAAAGTCATCGCCCGCCCTTCAGAGGAAATCCCAACCCAAACCCGAGACGAGCGTTGCAGAGGCTAGACCAACAGCTGCAAAGTCCTCAGCCAAAGTCATCGCAGATGGTGGACCAACAGCTGTGAAGTCATCACCCACCCCTCAAAGGAAATCCCAACCCAAACCCGAGACGAGCGTTGCAGAGGCTAGACCAACAGCTGCAAAGTCCTCAGCCAAAGTCATTGCAGATGGTGGACCAACAGCTGTAAAGTCATCACCCACCCCTCAAAGGAAATCCCAACCCAAACCCGAGACGAGCGTCACAGAGGGTGGACCAACAGCTGCAAAGTCATCAGCCAAAGTCATCCCAGAGGCTGGACCGACAGCTGCCCAACAGAAGAAGCCGCCACCCAAGGCCGCGGTGGAGGGCGGGACAGTGCGGACGGCGGTGCGGTCGGTGCTGGACGCAGCCAAGCAGTTCCTGGGCGTGGACACGCCCCCACGCCCCAGGGAGGGGTCACGGTCCCCCGCGCGGGGGGCCCAGCCCCCCACCCCGGCGCCGTCCCCCTCCGCCGCCAGAAGACGCCGCGCTAGGGCTCGCCGCCGCGCCGCCGCCACCGCCACCGGAGGTAGGAGAGACTACACTTTGGTTTATTCAACGTGGCGCCTCAATGTCACGAGCTGGAAGGAGAGGTGAACATTGTCATCCAATCGGTAGCTCCGAATCAAAAATTCAAATCAAAACGAAGCTCCCGATTGGATGACAGTGTCCCCCTCTTCGTGCAGCTCGTGGCCTTGAGGCGCCACGTTAAATAAATTGGAGTGTAGGTCAGGGGTGCCTCAAGGGCCAAAACTAAAGTCTTTAACCCTTCGACTCTCTTTCTCCATTACTTACGTGGACTCTGTTTGGGGTCGGATTTGACACCACACGTTTTCCACAACAGTTTACCTTAATTCATGTACGAATGCTATTCGGAATTACCAATTAAGATGTTATTTCTTTGCTTATTTACTATATTATTATTCTAAAAACAACAAAGAAAAATATTTCCAGTAAAACATTCTAGCGTATCCTCATAACTATACATAAGTGTCTACTTTACGAGCTTGAGAATGTCTGATACAAAGCTACTAACTCATACAAATAGACAAATATGCCAGATTTTCATTCAAAAGCAGCAACATTTAAAACGGAAATGGATATTTATTTAGAACTTTTCTTATAATTAAATATGTAATGTGAAATCTATTTCGTAGCATTTCCCACCCCAGACGCATAATAATCAAATTACTTCAAATCAAGAAAACTTAATGAACTGAAAAGTTTACAGCATATGTAAAACTGGACATAACCAGCATATCTAAAATAAATCGATATAATTGTTCAGTGTTGCAAAACATTATTTGCGCATAATTATTTGTGAATAATTTTCGGAGTGTTTCAAAACATTATTTCCGCCTGGGGTCAGAAAAGACCCAAATCAGAGTCTAAAGATTAATGTGGTGATGAAGAGAGGAATCGGGGAATATAAATTTTGTAGAAAATCTTCTGAACGGTTTAGGCGTTAGCATTGACCACAGACAAACGGACCGACAGACTAATTACCGAGTTCGCTCCGAAGGTTCTAGAGGAGGCATGCCAAGGTAGCGGACAAGGTAACAAGCTTACTGGAGCTCGCGGCACAGCCTCCAGAGGAATTGGCACCAGAATTTAAAGAAAGGGTTGCACAAATGCTACGGAATGGTGGTACGTCACTGCAAACCTGGCCCATGACAGTCTTTGGGAGACGTTACTTGCCAGTTACTGTCACAAATTTAGCTTTGTAAATTCCTATTATCTCTTTAAGGCAAAGAAACGATCCATTAAAATGAAATAATAGATCAGACCGATTTTAAATTCTCAATTGAGAGCAAAATTTAAAAAATTGAATAAAAAATCTAATGAGTTTGTAATCATGTTTACTTAACAGTGATATAAATGAATGAACTTTCCACGTACCTGTTAGAAAGTTTAAGAAATATTCTATTCTGTTAAAAGTACTGTCTACCCGTAAACTAGAATTTTAATCTTGTAGAGACTTGTTGATTTATTTTACATTATTGCTAAATACAATAAATAACTGAACGATTTAATAATACGACATAAGACGAAATCAAGGAAAGAATTCGCAATTCGAACATATTCCGCTTATTTAGCGAAAATATTTACATAAGGGAGAATTTAGTAAGAAAATTAACATAAAATAGTAAATATATAAGTAAATATATAATAGTAAATATTTATATATTAATAAGTAGTAAAGAATATAAAGATGATACAATTCTCGGTTATTTGATAGAAAAAAATATGGACAATATATTATTGCTCCTCCGGCGCCCCCATTTTTGCTCTTTCCGCACAGCACCAGATTCGTCAGGACCCACGTTACCACAACACATACATTTCGTTTGAAAAGCCAGACCAGATGCTGGCCGCCATGTTGCATGGAGAGCGAGAAACGTTGAAAAACATTTTGAAGGTGTCATAAAGTGACCATTTTCACAAGTTACCAACCAAAAACAAGATAAAGGTGGAGTTGACATAAGAGATCCAATATTCTTAAAAAATGCTTCATTTCAATGACTTGTAACAAGATGATAATTTTGTTATGTCTGCATTCAAAATTCCCGCCAAATTAGTGCCTAGAACTCATTCACAAGTCGGATACGATGCACATAGCTCACCTAAGACTTCCCATCATCGGAGGTAGTAATGTGACATTAACAGCAAAACAGCGATGTTGCCAAACGTCTATGTTCAAAATTAAAACATTATATTATACATCGGTCAAAAACTATCGATGTTTATAAACGTGAATGTAAATCTGCTTTCGAAATCTCCAACATTAAATTCGTGCACAACAATTTTTTTGTTAGTGGTCGTGTATATTAATTTATAATTAAAATTTAACTCAAAGTAAGGTTATAAAACGCCTCTCCATGTAAGAAAGCGATGAAAGACGAACGAAATACTAGGATATCACGATCGTCTCGGGCAATGGAAAGTATGCTCGTTGAAAGTTCATATTTTAACTATTTCAAAATTGTGATTATGAACATTTTTGATCCATGAACAAAAAGTCAGAAACGTAAAAACATTGAGCTCAAAACATCGATGTTAAAAAACAACGGATTCAAAATATCAATGCTTAAAACATTGACATCGATGTCCCATCCCTAGCTTGTTCAGCTAACTTGGCGGTGGCCGAAAGCGGAACGACTGGAAATGATTCTGTCTATTGGCACCATTATACACTGCAACCCTGGAATAAATCATTAATCCTTAGACGGCCAGATTTACTTTCTCTTATACTACTATGTAGTACAGGGAAAGTAAGGGCACTTTAATGCCCTGGAAATTTGAAATGATATTTTAACCCACTGATAGTTACTTTTCAAAATATGAGAGGTTTTTGCGTAATTTTACATGAAATAAAGGGAATTTTCAAAACAATATTTTCTCGAAAAGGCTCCAAATTTTGTCTCATTTTTTCCCTAAGAGTACACTAATAAAAATTACGTATCTTCGATTGTCGTTGAAGCATCTGAATTTTCAAAAATTGCAAAACATTTAATTTTTTCCGCGTCTTCCTACATTCACAACATTGAAGGTAGAGATTTTCTCTCAATGGAATTTGTTATTCAAAATTAAATCTTTAAATATTATTAAATCTTGGCCCCTTGTTTTGCTTCTGGACATAAATGTAACTTCATTATCTGAGCACGTCTTCTAGAATTCATTGGGAAATATAGTTATTCAAATTATCGTTTCCATGTTGTTGCGGCAGGAAGTATTATTCCTTGACGAAGGACATCGTGGATAAGTCTCCAAAATGTATTGCTTATTTATCCTTGAAAATAGATTTTATTACAAGAGAGCTTTTTTTTTAATTCAAAATTCATGTAATATATGACTGTGTAGGGATCACAGAATTTTGAAAATGTGCACAGAATTCACTTCTCCCCATAGCACGTTATACGCAGTTTTAACTGTTTTGTTTTGACGTAAAATAAATTTAAATAAATAAATAAATAAATAAATAAATAAATTAATAAATCAATAAATAGTTTAATGTGTTTTTCAAATATGAATAACTT
>BLKR01009911.1:0-27500 GCA_011170035.1 Teleogryllus occipitalis | reverse complement strand
ACGAATAGTCTAAAACCCACAGGAATACTAACGACTCTACACGTTGTCGAACAAAATTGTGCGCACGATCAGGCAGGCTGAAATTCACGTAACAATAAATGTAACAGGAGCAACATGAACGTACGGACAAGCTAAACCCCTCAGAAACACGGACGAAAATAAATGTTTTCGAACAAACAAACGCGCTTTCTCGTACGATCAACATGCACGTATAGACACAAACAATAGTGAACGCACACGAACACTGAAAAACCGAACGTGCTCGAACAAACATGCATGTACAAACCAACAGGGAAAATTTCACACGAATACTCACGAAAATAAACTTTTTTGTACGAGCGACAAGCACATACAAGAGACAAGCTCAAACTCGCGCGGACATCAAAGTTCTCATGCGATCAACATCCAGACTTGAACAGGCGAACCTGAACTGACCATAACCTTTCTCGAACGAGTAATGTACGCGTATTTATGCGCCTACGATCAGACACCTCAAACTCACAAGAACACTACCAAACATCAATGTTCTCTTACGAGCAGCATACACGTACGGACAGTCTAAAATCTCACACGAACTTAAACGTTTTCGTACGGGAAACATGCATGTATGGACAGATTAAACTCTCAAAAAACTAACGAACATCAACGAACGTTAACGAACAAGATGTGCGAATGCGTGCGTACGAGAACAGATACGTTTAAACTCACATGAACACAGACGAAAACAAACGTACTTGAACAAACAACATGCACTTACGAAGATACGGGCTCAAACTCATATGGACACTCACGAACATAGCGAAGCGTACTTGTTCATGGACGCATGAACAAGTAGGCTCAAGACTTAGCAAGCATATACAAAGATCCTATGAAATTTACAAAAACGTCACAAATATCTGGAAAGGTTCCATTTACATCAGTAAATATTTCAAGATCAATAAATATATCAAGAACATTCACAAACACTTCACTAACAACTATAAATCCTTTATTACCACCCATAAAAAACTTCACAAACATTTATTATAAAGGGGGGAAACATGCTCTGCACTTACGGGACTAATTATCCTAGTAGTTGACGAGCTCAAAATCACTAACAATCAATCAATCAATTCATTTGTGTGTGTGACACATATCAGTGGGGGACATAGTACTTGTCCCGATTGGGGCGGTGCCCCGATGGTGGGAGTGTCCTGGTTAGGGGGAAACCCCACTAGCCGACGGTAGGTCGGCGTCGGAACTCGCCATCCAGTAGAGGAAGATCACCGCCATCTCACGGGGAAAACATGCACTACACTTCCGCGACTAATGACCAAAGCAGTTGATGCGCTCGGAAACACGAAAAAATCAATCAATCAAAACCACACTGTCGGGAGCTAGAGCTTGTCCCGACTGGGGCTGTGACCCGTTGGTGGGAGAGTCCTGGTTAGGGGGGAAACCCCACTAGCCGACGGTAGGTCGGCGCCGGATCTCGCCATCCAGCGGGGGAAGATCACCGCCCTCTCCCGATGAAAAAACATGCACTATAGTTACGGGACTAATGACCAAACCTGTTGACGCGCCCGGAATCACCAACCAACCTACCCTAGCAGTCGACACGCCCGGAATCACTAACAATCAATCCATTTGTACGTGTGTGTGTGTGTGTGTGTTTGTGCGTGTTGTAAAAGGCGTCCGTTGCAGGCTCCCGGCCGTCGTCGGCGCGCAGCCCGGACCGCGCGGCGGCGGACGACGACCCCACGCCCTGGAGCGTGGTGCGTACGCGCCGCCAGCGCCGCCGCCTGCGCCGCGACCGGAAGTCGCGCTCGGCGGACGGCGGCGAGGGCTTCCGCTTCCAGGACCCCGCGCGCGCCCTCCGCCTCTCCAGCGGCTCCGAGGCCGGGGCCGGCGACGCCGCCGGCGCCCACGTCTTCTACTTCGCCGGCCGCGACGCGCGCTGAACGACCGCCGGCCGCTGGCTGCTACGCCGCAACACGATTGACGAACGAAGACGAACCCCCCGTCGCTACCAAGATTTAGTTGCTGACTGCTTCGCGTGGGTTTGTTCGTAGGATTGCGGTTTACGGACGTGTTTGTTCGTATGGACGCATTTTACGAACGCTTTTGTTCGTACGAACACAATTTTATAACGTATTTGTTCGTACGAACACACTTTACGAACATATTTGTTCGTACGTATACACTTTACGAACATATTTGTTCGTACGAATACACTTTACGAACATATTTGTTCATACGAACACACATTACGAACATATTTGTTTGTACGAACACACATTTCGAACACATTTGTTCGTACAAACAAGTTCGCCCCTGCAAGTGGCCCAGTACTGAGTACATAAATGATTTTGTATACAAGCGTTTCATGAAAGCACTTCTTCCCACTTTGAGAATAACTTCGTTTCTCGTTCGAAGGAACGATTTGTTCGTTGCTTAACGATTTGTTAGTTCCTTAAGTGATTAAGCAGTTGGTTCATATTTCTCAAAAGAAACTTGTCCAACCCTAGGTTTATGAATGGTACTTTTCCATAAATATTTATTATGTTGGTTCGAGAGGAGAAGGCTATGAGTATGTCGAAGATGAAGAAATACAGACAATTGGGTCATGACAAACAAATCATTCATTGAAGTCATTCGCCAGAAGTTGTATGTTCAATGAAGTTTAGCGCTGAGTTAATGGATAATCCTGTAACAAAGATTATTTTGGAAAGCTATTTTCTAATTCAATTGATTCTGTCAACTAATTCAAAATGCTCTTGACATGGACTGAACAGGGCTCTGGAAACCACACTAGAACATAAACCAAACCCCAAACAGTAGTAGAACAACTAAGGTCGAAAGAAGCACTAAATAATTTTTAACCCGATTGAAAGTTTTGAAGAAAATTCGATTGCATACAAAGGGCTTTTAATGTCTCAAAAATGTGTTAAATGAATTCTTTCATGCGCATGTACGGCGTTTAGTGACCAAAGGCTTGTAGTTTAATGATGAATATAAGAATCTTGGTATAAATTGTTTAATGATGGTCCCATTACAGTAATTTAATGAGTTTATAAAATCAAAATAATTCTAAAGAAAATTGTTCACGGACTCTAATGAGCTTGGTAAATCAGCTTGTAATAAATCGACGGTTGTAGTCATAAAGTATTTTCTTATTAATGAACAAATGAAATTTTACAGTATGGCACGTTTTATTCTGAATTTTAGCAAACAGATAACGCCCAAAATTACAATAAACAGACTGCTGCAACAGCAGTCATGCACCAGTGCCTCCTTGGATAGAACGAATGTACTTATACTGGCATTGTGGAGAACAGACGTTCTGTAAAAACCCTAAGTGTTTGGGTTTAAGTTTGAACCACTTTGAAACGAAAATGCTCCAGTTGTGAGTTTCAAGTTTGTTGGACTAGTTTCCGACACGACGCTTTGGTAATAAGAAAGTTGTCGGTGTGAGGCCCCTTGTCATGTGTAAAAGTTTCGAAGTTGACTTCTCCAACTAAAGTTATTGCTCCGGTGAAGTATAGACGCCTGACCTATTGTGAGTGTATACACTGTAGAGTGTATTGTGAGGGTATACCCGTGTGAAATACTGTTGGGCTTTATTAGCCCGTCTGGGACCCCAGACAACTGTTTCGAAGCCATTGTTTTGGGTTGAAGTTGTTCACAATTTCATCGCGAATTTGAACTAAGAAAATATTTGAAAAACAGAAGTACTGAATACATTTTACACCATAAACCGAGACCTTGCGTACAATCTTTGGCGAATGTCATTCTGATTTGTTTCTATCATGAAACTCTGTCCGTTATAATCAGTAACTGAGAATAATTCGAGAAGTTGATACAACCTATCATGTTTATGCCACATTTCTAACTATATATCATATAAGCCTTATTGTCGAGTGTTATGAAGACCATACAACAATTGTATTTAATAAAATTATATGTGCAACGACAAATACGTTCTAAAGTGTCATGCTCCATTTTCATTGAGAAACTATCAGGAAATTGCTGAAATAAATGAGATACATTCTCAATAATTTCAAAATAGAATTTACAGTAAAAGAAATAACATAGAAGTTTCGGATAGGACATTTTGAAGTGTCATGGACATGCATCAAAGTTATGTACAGTTTGAAGTATTTGCTGAGCTTAAAATTTCTCCAGTACTGGACACGACTAGTTTTGTTATAAAGTTGAAGCAGTAGTAAGAATTGGTATATGTTTGTGATATTGCTTTACAATTTTCTTTATCTCAATAAAACCTAGAGTGATCTTCTGTATACGTTGACATCGTCAGAAGATGACTTCTAAGGCTCAGTTTCATATCGATAATCACCAATGAGACACTTTTTTCCTCCACGAGTAATAGTGCGCCGATTTGTGTGCAGATTAAAAACAAATATTAACAATTAGAACAGAGAACCAACATGTTCTTAGCTGTGATAAACCACCCGTGTGAAAGGAATGTTTCAAATACAAGTACTGGCCATTACATCTTGTCTTCTTAGCATACGAGTATGTACTTAATGATCTTTTGTTTTGTCTCTCGCGGCGTACGTTGAATGAGAGATCAAAATAATGTGTAGGAAAATATGTGTACATTTTGTAAATATTTACCTTTTCAGTATAAAATCATTTATTTATTCTCTGTATAATAATTCCAAAACGTGTAGATACACTGAGTGTACATGTTTTGTTTAATAAAAACTTTAGAGAAAATCTGTATCAGAATAATAATTAAATTTGTTTATAATATATTTGTTTACTGTGAAGAAGAGAGAGTGGTTGTTCAGCATTCTATACATTATTCATTACATTAATTAATTACATCACCCAGATATTTTTAATAAATGTTCATGTTTTCCCTTTCGATTACTCCCAAAAGTAGCAGTAAGTTCTCTTTGTATTGTGACGTCGTGGGAATACACAATAATCACAGACACGAGCTTCAATGATAAATATGTACAGGTTTATTCACAATATGTACAGTAATAATTTAAGTTACTCAGCTCTGGAAGATGTTTACTTCCCTGATCGCAGGAGCGATCCTTAAGAATGAATTGACTGACTTGTGGCCCGCGCCACTTCTCAGCGAGCCTCCCGCACACAGCAGACAGCTCCGGCGACCTCTGTCACCCGTGGATATAGTCCACAACGGCGTCCCAACACATGGGTTGCCGCACGAGCCTAGCTTGGCTCCGCACCGCCCTCGGCGCAAGTTTTGTGCGTTCGCACGAGGGTTCCCACTCAGCTCAACAAACCCCCGCCCCCGCGCTCTGCGTTCGCTCTTATATAGCTACTACCCACGTGACCTGAAACGTCACTGGGTTTTGCACACGGCCCGCGCTAGCCGCATTGCCAGGCATTTTTGGACATCCATTTCCATGGATTCCAAGAATTTGCCACGCGGCACGCGGCAAAAATGCGCTGTCCGCATTTTGGGCATCCCTTTCCCTAGCTCTTAGGATTTCTCAGAATACCTCGGCGTGTCACATCCTGCCTGGCCCCTGGCGTCTAATCCTCTGCCGCCGCACCATTGTGGCGCCCCGGCGGTTGCTAGCTGTAGCCCTACAATACGTTACAGTATGTTAGTTCCTCTTTGAATTTAATACGTTTACATATACAAGATCATTCTAGCCGAGTCAACAAATCATCGGTCTGAAGAAGATATTTTAAGTAAAGGTTTGCTCTCTTTTATTTTATCATCGTTTGTTGCAAATGAACTAACATATTTTCTGATAGCATTTTATATGTAGAGCTTTTCACTTGTTCTCTGTGTTTTAATGAATTCTTATTCAGTAATGAAATGTCATTACGAGTTATATGTAATGTTATTATGTAATTTACTTACTCGTATGTTTGATTGCTAATGATTTGTTGTGAACCGATGCCAACAATGTTGACGTACATACATTGTACGTTAAACAATGCATGTTGTCTCCGTAAGGTCTTATAACAGAGTAACGCTGCGTTTTTCGCTACACTTACCGATTTCTTCAGTATGCCTTGTGACTAATTACCCGCTTAAAGTAGTAAATTGCTCTATTTAATATTCATCATACCTTGTAATATAGCCATTTTTCTACTAGCAAAAAATATATTAACATTGTTGTCACATTCATTAAAATAACTAATGTTTACATATGTTAGAGGAAGAGTAATTTTTATTTAAAAAATTACATTTCTTAAAACGTATTTTTATAAATAGCTTTCCCTGTTAGTGTGTTTAGTCTCAGTTAGATTGGTAGTTACTGCGCGTTACTGTAAATCAATATGAATATCGCTGAGAAAATGAAGTATTCAAGGGACCACTCTCTATTAATTGAAAAGAGACAATGTGACTTAAAATAATCCTTAATTTACTAAGAGTGATTAAGGTGAGGATTTAATAAAATCTGTATCATTGTACGTTGTATCGCTGAAAATTGCTAAACTGTCAGGTATTAAGTTAATGTTATTATTAAAACCGAAATGTATTCTTTGATCAATCTTTTGTTTACAACAGTATGTTCTTAAAACACAACTGCTGTTTTTAAACATTAAAATAATCCAGGTGGTGCGTTAAGAAATATTAACTGCATTGTAAATCCATCTTCTAAATCCATCCCTTCATCTTGGAGTATTCGAAATATTTGTTACATAGTTTAATAATAATAATAATAATAATAATAATAATAATAATGGGGGAAGATTCTTGAGTTTATATACATTTTCGAAAAACTAATAGCTGTTACAATTCAATAATGGAACATACATATAAATTAAATTTTAAAAATTCAAATACTTAACCAACAAGGTAAAAAATTTCTCACTTCTGTTGCTTATTTACTCTCTTGCAAAATACTGACAAAACATAGAGAAAATATTGTAATTCTACAGCAGAAAATGGGTATTTTTCAATTCTGGATCCCTTGAACAGAAAAATGGGTAATTCTTGCACCTATATGTAGTAAATAACTTCTAATACTTTGGTGTAGAAATCCGTTTTGTTGGTGCTTATTACCAAAAAATGTTTGCGGCAATACTCGTACGTTTGTCTGTGTATACTAAACAACGTTCGCCGCTAAACTGTAGGTATGATTTTTCTCAAAAACGATAGGCTACTCTCAAATCGATCTTACGGATGTCGTGGCCGCTTAAATTTGAAACGGATATTTTGATTTTTGGGAGTCTGGGGGATATTTACATTAAGTCTCTACATTTTCATTTTTTTTTCAAAATTGCTTCCAATTTTTTCCCTAGAATAGAGAAAAGTTCCCCTCAATAAAATTCGATTTCCATTGAATCTCTAATTTTTCGAAAATTGCAAATATTCCATTTTCCGACGTCTTTGTAAAATTGCAATATCGAAACAGTTTTCATAAACAAGTCTGTTCTTCAAAAATAGATCCTTGAATAAGATCATGTACCAGGTTTTCAAAATATGAGAATTTTTACGTAATTGTCCGTGCAATAAAAGCAAGAATAAATAAATACAAGATTTTCTCCAAAAAACTGACTTCAGATTTGTAAATTATGTAGCTGGTCCGATTTTCATTGAACTCTTTGAATTTCCGAACATTTCAAAACTGACAAATAATGTGAGAAGGTATGTGCTGTTGTGGCAGCACTAGTTGTTGTTTTTTTTTCGTTGACATCCCGCAAAGTTGACACTGTCCACACAGCCGTTCTGGCCAATCTAAATAATGATTAGTTCTCAAGCTCCACCCGTAATTCAACGCATATCCCCAACTGCCTTTATTGCTAATGCATGGTGCGTGCAAGGCAATCACGGCGCGAAATTGATGTGAATGGAGGCACATATTGCCCGACTGCAGAGGAGGGCATCAAAAGCACGTGCTCGTTGGGCGCCAACATTAATGGGGCAGTGCGTCCTATTTCTCTGCGGCTACGAACTTAGAAGCCGACTAGTTGCCTGTAGCACCAAACATTTTGCTGAAAAAGACTGCAGAAAATCATCATAATCGTTTATTTGTTTTATTTTATTTATTTATTTTACGTCAAAACAGTTAAAAATATTTTACTTTATTTAATATACTTATTTATTTATTTTCGGCCAAAACAGTTAAAAACTGCGTGTAACGTGCTATGCGGAGGAGTGAATTCTGTGCACGTTTTCAAAATTCTGTGATCCCTCCTCTAAGCCATAAACTACTTGAATTTTGAATACAGAAAGAAATGAGCGTTTTTTACATTGATCGTTAACAACACTGTTCGTTTCGATGTAATAAATTATATTTTCAACGGTAAATCATCAATAAATTTGGGCTCTTATCCCGCATCATGTTGTTCGGGAAGGAATAATACTGCCGCGACAACATTGAGAACGATAATTTGAATACCTATATTTTCCATTGAATTCTAGAAGACGTGCACTGAAAATGAAGGGACGAAAAACCTGATCGAGATGGAGGTCATTGACCCATTGGCCATTATCATCACCATCATCTTTTCAAGGTTTACGTGTATCTTGTACCGTCTTCAATATGCGATCTTCATTTTGCGCGGCTCACATCTCTTTCGCCTCTAGATCGGTTGTGATTTGTTTTGAGGTGTAGTCACTAATCATTCTAAGTAGATGTTGGGACTATCGGGTCCTGTATTCTTGTATTTTATTTATTAATGGAAGTACTTCTAATTCTTCTTTATCTAATTTTTTTGTTTTGTCCAATACAGTTCAGCCTTTTAATTGTTTCAAGAACCCCAACTCAGACGTCTGAATTCTTCTAAAATCTTTCTTTCTCATGGCCAACGTCTCGCATCCGTAAAGAAGTATGATGAAGCAATGGTTTTATAAAATTTAAGTAGTATTTCCTTTTTTTCTTTCTCAGCTATTTTATTCCTGAACCACAAATGTTTTAGAATCTTTGGATTTTATTGAGTTATCTTTATTGTATTCAAAAGTAATATAACAGCCTAGATATCTAAAACAGCTAACTTATTTTATAATTTAGTTATTACCGCAAAAAATGTTTGTGTTAGTTCGTTCATGCCATGCAAAGTTTTATGTTTACTTAGGTGAGTTTCTAAAATATCTATCATAGCGGTATTATACTTTCGCTGAGATTTTTTTGGCTGTTTTGAGATAATCCGGATGATGTTTGAAAGGGCCTCCAGAAAAACACAATGACGACACGTCCAATGTGCATAAAATTACAGATGATACTCGACAGGCTCTACAAACATGAACAATTAATAGATAAAACATTTCAATGAGACTTGTAACGTGTTAGCTGATGGTCTAGGCAAGTTCTTGTACACATACCATGCATAAAATCAAGATTCAATCCATTAGCATTCTTTAGTTTTAATACAAACAAAATGAAATATTTTATGCGAAATATTGATTTTTATTAACATATCAAATATTATCAAGATGGTTGAGAAAGTAATAAAAAAATTCAAAACTACAAAATTGTAAGTTAACAGCAAACAGACAAAAACACGAAGGTATCGAAACGTTATCTTGAAGCGGAATTGGTTCGTACAGAATCTCAGTAGTTCTAGTGTTAAAGCAGTGATTTTTGTACTGGTATTCTCAAGTGAGTTTGAGGCTCATCAGCGTAGTTAGGTAAAACTGTGCGGATGTGATGTGCAGCAATACGCAACATCGCGTTGAACCCTGACGAGCGCGCCCGCTTGCGATCCCTCACTGCTCTTCAAGGTTAATGATAATGACGGCGGTGATGGCGTAATGAATAATTCATAAGGCAAGTGACAACGACTAAGGCACTTGAATGCCGAAGTTATGCCGAGAGGAATAAGCAAGCAGATTTACTACGCCGAAGTAACTGCTGAGACAGTGCCGGCAAAGGATGGTTATTGAGCATTTCAAAGGCATCCGACGGGCGACGGTGGCTCAGGGCATCAAATGATGCTGTTGCAGTGCCTCTGATCGGGAGGCTCAAGGATTGGAGTCCCGACGGTGGCAGGATTTTCTATATTAACTCTACCGGGAGAGGTGGCTCATGGCATCAACTGATGTCACTGCAGTGCCTCAGACCGGGAGGTCCTAGGGTTCCACTCCCCACGGTGGCTGCATTTTCTATATTAACTCTACCGGGAGGGGTGGCTCAGGGCATCAGCTGATGTCACTGCAGCGCCTCTGACCGGGAGGTCCTAGGGTTCCACTCTCCACGGTGGCAGCATTTTCTATATTAACTCTACTGGGAGAGGTGGCTCAGGGCATCAAATGATGTCACTGCAGTCCCTCTGACTGGGAGGTCCTAGGTTCCCATTCCCCACGGCGGCAGCATTTTCTATATTAACTCTACCGGGAGAGGTGGCTCATGGCATCAACTGATGTCACTGCAGTGCCTCAGACCGGGAGGTCCTAGGGTTCCACTCCCCACGGTGGCTGCATTTTCTATATTAACTCTACCGGGAGGGGTGGCTCAGGGCATCAGCTGATGTCACTGCAGCGCCTCTGACCGGGAGGTCCTAGGGTTCCACTCTCCACGGTGGCAGCATTTTCTATATTAACTCTACTGGGAGAGGTGGCTCAGGGCATCAAATGATGTCACTGCAGTCCCTCTGACTGGGAGGCCCTAGGGTTCGAGTCCCGACGGTGGCAGGATTTTTAACACTGGCTAGATAGCTAGGTCGAATTCAGCTCTTCGCCACCTCGGCCATCCAGGTCGGCTCAAGAAAGCGTGGGCAGTTAATTTTCTCCCCCATACGTCATATACAGTTTGTTACTGGTTTTTGACTAAACAAATATCCAAATATTTAGCCAGTACCGACTCAGCGCTTCGGTCCGAAGGGTGGCGGGTTCGATTCTCGCCTTGGGCATGGTTGTGTGTCCCTTGACTTTGTCTGTGTTGTCGCGGAGGGCCTCGCGTTCTGCTGACCCCAGATCAGAGGAGCCCGCAAGTGCGTTGGTCTAGTACATGGTCGAATATGCGTCCCATTGGGACGTAAAGGGTAACCGGCTGTTGGCTGGATAAAAGCCCTAGAAAAAAACAACGCTTTCTTGAGTTTCAGAATTCCCTTCCCAACAATTTAACTATTAATAGTTGAAAGTGTTAATATATAATATAAAGTGTTGTTATATTATAATAATAATAATAATAATAATAATAATAATAATAATAATACTGTATTTGGCGTTATTGGGTCGGTAGTCCGACTTCGCCGGCCAGCTACCGGTGTTCCCCTTGCTAGGGCCTAGTTAAATTCCCATGCTTGGCGGTGAGAGTCATGTGGCGAGCATGACGTATTCTCTTCACCGTAACTAGCAACATCCGCCTGCTTGAGCTTTTCTTCGTTACACAGCTTCAGAAACCGGGACGCTTTTAAAAGAAAGCTACAACTCTATTTTTGCCTCGGCCGGGAATCAAACACGGGACCACAGCACGGGAAGCTACTACGCTGCCCATGAACTATCCCAAAGGCTAATAATCGGGACGTAAAGGATAACCGGCTGTCGGCTCGCTAAAAGCCCTAGAAAAAAGAAAAGTATCTACCCGCGTCGGCGTGCCGACCTGGATGGGCGAGGTGGCTAAGAGCGAGTACCGACTCAGCGCTTCGGTCCGAAGGGTCGCGGGTTCGAGTCCCGCCTTGGGCATGGCTGTTTGTCCCTTGACTTTGTCTGTGTTGTCGCGGAGGGCCTCGCGTTCTGCCGACCCCATATCAGAGGAGCCCGCAAGTGTGTTGGTGTCTAGTGTATGGTCGAATATGCGTCCCATCAGGGGTACGTAAAGGGTAACCGGCTGTTGGCTGGCTAAAAGCCCTAGAAAAAAGAAAAGTATCCAGCCGCGTCGTGCCGTGGGGAGGGGCTCAGCGCGGTCCGGCCCTGCTGGCACAGCGCGGCGACCGTGCAGCGACGCCGTGAGCGAGGGGTGGGGGAGGGGAGAGGGGGACCGCCGCGTTGGTCCACGGGGCCGAGAGGGAGAGAGGCTGGTTGCCAGCTGGCCCCCGCGCCCGTGGCTCGTCCGCGCCGGTTACCTGCGACCGTTACTTCGCCGCCGGCCGCTGGAAGGAGCCACCGCCGCCGACGCTTGGCACGACGCACAGTGGCGCGAACGCGGCAGACGCCAGAAACTATTCTTCGGGGACCGGGAGCGGTAGCTCAGCGCATCAACTGATGTCACTGCAGCGCCTCTGACCGGGAGGTCCTAGGTTCCCACTCCCCACGGCGGCAGGATTTTCTATATTAACTCTTCAGATAGGTCGAATTCAGTCGCTGTCTGGAGGAGAATTCTAGCGGCCAGCTGCTCTGGTCGGTAGTTTTCCGTGGTTTCTCCGATCAACACCAGGCGAATGCCGGAGCAGTACCCTAACAAACGGGCCACGGACCGCGTGCGATCTTTCCTACCTCTTCCCAGTCCTATCCTCTCCCTTACACACACACTTACACTAACATGCACCACACTACCACATATTCCGGGAGACCGGTCGGGAGCTTAGAGCTTGTCCCGGCTGGGGCGGTGCCCCGCTGGTGGGAGAGTCCTGCTTAGGGGGAAACCCTACTTGCCGACGGTAGGTCGGCGCCGGATCTCGCCATCCAGTTGGGGAAGATCCCCGCCATATCCCGAGAATAAACATGCACTCTACTAACGGGACTAATGACCGAAGCAGTTGACGCGCCCGGAAACACGAAAAAATCAATCAATCAATGAGGGAAGAAAAGAAGAGAAAGGAAATTTTTGGGAGGTCCGTGGCCTGTTTTTTAGGTACTACTCCGGAATTCATATGATATTGATGGGAGAAACCCCGAAAAACTACCAATGTGAGCAGCCGGCTAACAGATTTTTACTCCAGACAGCAGCTGAACTGGACCTGGCTTTGAATTTAATGTCGAAACTCCTGCCAACACCGTCGCGATTCAAACCGCCGGCGTCCCGATGACATGCGCTGCAGAAGCATCAATTGATGCCCAGAATCACCTCAGCCGTTTTATCCTTCCACCGAAGGTGTGTGCAGGTATCTCCCATCAGCGTGGCACCGCCCCAGACGGGACAAGCTCTAAACTCCCGACATGTGTGGTAGTGTACTGAATGTATGTGTAAGTATGGGGGAAGAAAAGAAGAGAAGGGAAAGATTTGTGCGCGGTCCGACGCCCGTTTCTAGGTACTACTCGGGTACCTTTGGTCAGAGGTGCAAACCTTTAGTGGGGCATAATTTAAGAATGTAGTGTTGTACATTGGATTTTTTTTTTTAGAAAAAATGCATGCTACCTAACATACAAATTATAACATAAGTTTTGTAGACTGTGGTGTAAAATAATGAGTGAAAAAGAGCGTATATTTTTAGTTTGTAAATAGTGTGTTCGCCGTTAATTATATTGCTACAAACTTTTTTCTGTCAGTGCTGTACACGTACACTGATCTACTTATTTATAATTAAATGTTTGTGAATGTGAGCAATGAATGTAATTCATTCTTATCTAGTTTCTTCAGGATGAAGAAATTATATGGAAAATTACAATCATTTCTGTCATTTCTGGCGTCGATAATTGATTTCGAAACATTTTTTCCTTAAAACATAATTTTTTAATAATCCATTTGTTTCATCATCGTCTTTCTTAAGCCAGGGTAATTCGCACAGTGTGTTCGTGTGTTGGCCCCACTGCTTGCCGACTCGAGGTCAGGGCGGTGCCGCCGCCGCCGCCGCCGCCGCCGCCGCCGCCGCCGCCGCCGCTGCCGTCCCGTCTGCCGCTACATTTTTTTGTGCGCTTGTAGTAGAGTAACTCGTCAACGCAATGGAGACCCACTGATTTCGCGAGTGACGCGTCCATGTGCGGACCACGTGAGGTGGCTTGGGGCATCAACTGATGTCACTGGAGTGCCTCTGACCCGGAGATCGTAAGGTTTCTCTCCCAACAGTAGCAGGATTTTCGACACTACCTTGTCAGCCAGGTCGAATTCAGTCGCTGTCTGGAGAATTCTAGCGGCCGGTTGCTCTGATTGGTAGTTTTCTGTGATGGTCTCCAATCAACGCCAGGCGAAAGCCGAAGCAGTACCCTAACAAAGGGGCCACGAACTGCGCGCGATCTTTCCTTCCACTTCCTTGTCCTATCCTCAACCCTTACACACATACTAACATGCACTACACAACCACACATGTCAGGAGAACGGTCGGGGAATTAGAACATGTCCGGTCTGGGGCGGTGCCCCGCTTGTAGGAGATGCCTGGTTGAGGAAAATCCCGCAAGTCAACATGTAGGTTGGGGCCACTCTCTCCAGTCAGTGGGGGAAGACCACCGCCATCTCTTGTAATGAAAACATACACTTCGGTTATGGGACTAATGACCCTAGCGGTTGACGCGCAAGGAAACACAAAATAATCAATCAATCCAACAAAAACGACATGGATTAAATTCAGCAGGGCATAGTGCAATAAAACTGTCAATAAATACTACAAGACCAATGAAATTTTCTGAATAACAGATATCTTTGGTTCAACAAGTAGAGTGTCGGTTCAATGATTGATTGATTTTTCGTGTTTCCGGGCGCGTCAACTACTATGGTCAGTAGTCCCGTTAGTGTAGTGCATTTTTTCTCGGGAGATGGCGGTGATCTTCCCCCGCTGGAAGGCGAGATCCGGCGCCGACCTACCGTCGGCTAGCAGGGATTCCCCCTAACTAGGACTCTCCCACCAACGGGGCACCGCCCCAGCCGGGACAAGCTCTAAGCTCCCGACCGGTCTCCCGTAATATGTGGTAGTGTAGTGCAGGTTCGTGTAAGTTTGTGTGTATAAGGGGAGAGGATAGGACAAGGAAGAGGAAGGAAAGATCGCGTGCGTTCCGTGGTCCGTTTGTTAGGGAACTGCACCGGCATTCGCCTGGTGTTGATCGGAGAAACCACGGAAAACTACCGAACTCAGAGCAGCCGACCGCCAGTATTCTCCTCCAGACAGCGACTGAATTCGACCTAGCTGAAGAGCTAGAGTCAAAAATCCTGCCGCCGTGGGGAGTGGGAACCTAGGACCTCCCGGTCAGAGGCGCTGCAGTGACATCCGTTGATGCACTGAGCTACAGCTCCCGGTAGAGTCAATATAGAAAATGCTGCCACCATGGGGAGTGTAACCCTAGGACCTCCCGGTCAGAGGCGCTGCAGTGCCATCAGTTGATGCCCTGAGCTACAGCTCCCGGTATGTCGGTTCAACAGTCGAGGCTCTTATGTTGTGCTGGTGCCTCTCCCGTTTCCTGTTATGTCTGTGCGGGTGACGGGCTGTGCTTGGGTGTCTGCCCCCGCCCAGACGCAAAACACTCGACCGCCTTTTGTTTCAGACGCCGTCGCGAGTCGCCTGCTCGAGTTCGTCTTTCCCCCGACAGATCGCGTTCTTTCACCTCTAACGAAGCACATCATTCCGTTCAGTCGCCATCTTAATCTTTATAAATCTTAATTGCTGGAATAAAACCTTTTCAACTGTTTTATTAGTCGTATCGTAAGAAACATTTAAATGTTGGATATCTTTGCTTAAATACACCTTCAAAACATAGTAAGTGTTTATGTAGTTCAATCACTTCATCCATTGTTTTATTTTATCTTTGTGGAATTGTGTGAAAGTTTTATTCCTGGGCTAGATAAATTGTAAGTAAACCTTTAGTTTTTACAGAGAGGGATCAATACCGAATTACTTTGTTCAGTTACCAATTTTCTCAGTCAACTGTATAAGAGTGATTTCTTTTTAACATATTAATATGTCTTGAAAAGTAAAACATGTAACTATGTTTAGTGTGTTTGAGTTTAGTATGCCATTATTATAACATACAATTTAACTTTTTCAGCTTATTCAGCACATAATTTAATGTGTCTGCACAGTAATGTAATTCAGTGTAGTAGTATAATTATGTCAGCATTTGATATGTCATATAGTATAACTTACAATGTAACTATTTTTAAATCTGCAAAAGATTGAAGGTCTCTACAATTTGTAGAGGTATATGTGTATGTGATATTAATCATTCCTTCTTTCTCATTTCATGTGCAATCCGACAGTTTCGTATTACCTTACATTGTACTTTTTTATAAGAATTGAATCTGTTTTTTTTTAATTTACTAATGTATTCCTTTCTCACTTTCATTCTTATTATCACTTTTAATCCTTCTGACTTTTATGTCATTTCTCTTCACAGTATGATGTAGTCATTATTTTCAACTTGATTTATGAATTGTGTGATGAATTTGCGTTTACCTATTTAAGTAGTGTGTTGTTGGTGTGGGTGGTTTGCTGTTGTCGAGTAAGTTGGCGGTTTGATTTTGTGTTTTGTTTTGCTTTATGAACTGTGTGATGAATTCGCGTACGCCTATTTAAGTAGAGTCTTGTTGGTGTTGTTGATTATGTTGGCAGTCTGATTTTGTGTTTTGTTTTGCGTTATGAATTGTGTGATGAATTCGCGTACGCCTATTTAAGTAGAGTCTTGTTGGTGTTGTTGATTATGTTGGCGGTCTGATTTTGTGTTTTGTTTTGCGTTATGAATTGTGTGATGAATTGGCGTACGCCTATTTAAGTAGTGTCTTGTTGGTGTTGTTGATTATGTTGGCGGTCTGATTTTGTGTTTTGTTTTGCGTTAAGAACTGTGTGATGAATTCGCGTACGTCTATTTGAGTAGAGTCCTGTTGGTGTTGTTGAGTGAGTTGGAGGCCTGATTTTGTGTTTTGTTTTGCCTTATGAATTGTGTGATGAATTCTCGTACACCTATTTAAGTAGTGTCTTGTTGGTGTTGTTGAGTGAGTTGGCGTTCTGATTGGGTTTATTGTGTTGGCAGCGCTGGACCTGGCGCAGAACAGCAACGTGCAGGATGCGTTCGTCATCGCGGTGGAGCAGCAGGCCAGGGAGCGCCTGGAGCGGCTCACGGCGCTCAAGAAGATCAAGCCGGTGGACATGTCCAAGCTCTCCCAGCAGGTAGGGCCCTGCCCCGCCACGCCACCGACACGCGTTGGCAAACACGTGCGCAGGCACACTGACACCGACGCACATGTAGATACATATATAAAAACACACACGGAGGCACAGATCCACAGGCTTGTAGGCATACACGTACATTCGCAGACTTACACAAACGCGAACACACACACACACACACACACACACTTAGACATACTCATTCACGGGGACATAACGTACACACACATACTTAGACATACACATGCACGCATATTTAGACACACACACATAAACGGAGACCCAAATACACACACACTTAGACATACACATGCACAGAGGCACAATGTACACACATACACATTCACACACTCACACATACACATGCACAGAGAAACAACGTACACACACACACACGCACACCTAGACATACACATGTACGGAGACACAACATACTCACAGACATATGCTAACACACACACACACATGAACACGCGTTCATGCATAGGCATACACGAACACAGACACAGACATACACATGTAGACCCATGTGTATGTATGCCTATAGGTGGGTCCGCGGAGAGGATGGAGGAGAAGGGAGGTTTGGTTTTAGTGAGTAAAAATCTAACACGCTGGGTAGAATGGGCTACCCCGTGTTTTTTGAAGATATCCACCTATTCTCAAAAAAAGACATGTAGACGACACACACACACACACACACACACACACACACACACACACACACACACACTAACGCTTTGTCGCTTCCTCTCGTTGTACTGATCTACGGCTGTTATCCATTCTCCTCCCTTATGTCTCAATATTTCATCTTTTTCAGCTTCCATCAATCCTGTTTTTGTCTAATTTCTTGCAACATTTTTTCATTTACTTTTTTTCGCTTTCTCTTCCTCTGCCTCGTTTCCTCTTTCATTCCTTTTCTTTCCCTCGTTCTACTTCCCTTCTGTCTTTCTTCCTCTATCATGCATTTTTCACTCTCACTCTCGTCCTCATTCCAATTCTCTTCATTTCCCTTAATTTTTTTAATATTTTCTTTCCCAATTTCTGTTCCCTTTCCTATGTTCTTCATCTCGCTCCTTTAAGTCGTCGAAGTCCACGGCTTTCCTTTGCCTCGCAACTTTTTCAGTCCTCTTTTCTTTCCCATATCCTTTCATTTTCTATTCGTCTTCTTTCTCTCTTCAGCCTTCTTACTTTTCTTCTCTGTCAGTTCACTTTCTCAGATAAATTCGAGCTTCTTTGCCACGTTTTTTTATCACGAATTACCCTCCATCTCGTATCGTACAGTGTTTCTCATCAACCGTAATTTGTCGCAGTCTTGTAAGAACATTAGTACAGTTGTTCATTGCACTTTCGGACACATACTCGATGTTAAAACATACTCATACACTACAAATACCTGTACGTATGCATGCATGTACGTACCCTGTACGTACACCTGTACGTATGCAACACCTACAAGTTCACAGGTTAGAAATAAATAAAGATCGACGATAATCAGTTGTTTTTTATTGAAGTTTAAAAACATTAGCAACTTCACGGCGGTTCTTCTGCTAAATTCCACATCATCAGGTAAAAAGTGACAAAAGCTGATCAAGACAACAATGTGCTATCGACAATCAACAATATCGCATCTCTAATAAATACTAGTATAAATACAAGTCATAGCAGGTCTTTGTTTCTAAAACCAGTAGATTTTCATCTAATATGAAATTTCACCATCATTTTGGTTTCAATAATGTAAACTAGTTTATTGGATAAATTTCTTAAACAGTAACCACTGCACAATGCCACTTCAGCATGCTGCAATACAAATTCATTGGTGTTATAGAGTTACAAAGTCTTTCTTACGTCTTACAATGTTCTGCAATGTACAGCGCTTTTCGAGAAATCTAGTACTTAGGTGATTTCTATCGTATATCAGGCGGAAGAGCAGGCTAAATGGCCTGAGCCTCGCCACCAATAAAGACATTTATTTATTTATTTATTTATTTATTTATTTATTTATTTATTTATTTATTTATTTATTTATTTATTTATTTATTTATTTATTTATTTATTTATTTATCTTATTTAAAAGAATAGCTTCATTTATTGGCTAACTTTTAAAGATATTTTTCAAAAAACTTTTCTTTTCTTAACTTTATTTTGTCTCTATCGTCATCTATTTCTAACACAGGTATTAACTTTGAGCATCCTTTTACGTTATGGGCTTTTAAGCATAAATATAGATTATTAAACTCTACACAAATTGATAGCCATTTCAGTAGAATATTCTTTGAAAATATATTTTTATTCTGCTGTTTCTAGGTAGAAAAGAATGAAATCTATTATTGACTTGAATTCTGTTGTAATGGATACAAGAGAAGAATTTTATAAACTATTTCAACAAACAATATTCAATTCCGAAAACGGCCAAGCCTGCCGAATCAGTTTTATTCTATTTCAAGGATTATCACAGTTCATTTTAATGTAGTTTATTTTGTGTTAGTTCACATATAGGATGAGACTACTCCGTAAATTTGGTGTAAAAAATATCAGTCTCTACGCAGGTACTAGACATTTTCGTTTAACGCCTGCCATGGGAGCTGTTTCGTCGTGCAACACTTATGTGTATGAAGAAATGCCTACACGCCAGGGGCGCGCGATTGTGCACTGCTGAAAGTTCTTCTTGCCACCGGTAGAGAGCGTTAAGAGCCAGTTTCCTGATGATACTACATTTCCAAGTGGTGGTAATTTTATTTTAAGTATAAACCGTGAAATTTAAATAGAACTGTAATGTCTTTTTTTTGTATATAGTGTAAATGTAAACTAAATGTTTAAGCCAATAAAATTTACATTCATTCATTCATTCATTCATTCATTCATTCATACATACATTAATTCATAATTCGAAAAAGAATTTCTGACTCAAAGTGATATAGGCGATTTTAAGTTGCGTGTATTTAGCTATCAGAATAAAAAGAATAGAATCTTCAATTTTTACGGTTGTAGACGTATAACGATCGCGGGCTTGAGTGAAAGGCTTCTCAGATTTATTTCTATGAGCATGGTAAAATAGGCATCTATTCATAATTTCTCGGAATGAAAAAAAGATGTGTTATTATGTCTTATCAAGAATTATTGCAATATAAACGCATAGATGAATCAAGTTTTTGAAAATCGCAATATCAACCAATTACAAGATATAACTCTTTTATTTCTCGATGGAATAAAGCTGTAGAGCTGTAGACGTACGCACTGATCTGAGTCTTGTGGAAATGGGTGTTTTCACATGGTTGATGAATGGTTTAATTATTCCTTTTAATTTAAGTAACGTATTTTGTCTTAAATACTCATAATGATTCATCTCTTGCCATAGTTCAACCGTCTTCAATACACCAACTAATGACTAGATGCGCCAACAAACAGTTGACTAACCGCCACTATGGCTAACAAAGCGGTTAATAGCTCAAGAAAACGTTGTTTCGTTGAAAAATATGGACATCATTTTCATGTGATTTGTTTTATCGGTAATAAAGATCTTAAAATCTTACTCCAAAATGAATAGCACTTAATTAAGCTTCATAATTTTGTAATAATTAAAAAAGTTTTATTCTGTAAATATTAAACTTACTTTAAAAACGTTGTGATTAAATTAAGAATTAAAATGTCTTCACATTTAATTAGCTCTTATAATTTTGTTAAAATTAAAATATACATTTCGTTTTAAGACAATGGAAGTACTCCAATCATTTTGCAAATATATTTATCTTTTAAGTTCCTATAAAAGTCAGTGGGATTTATGATAATTTATATCTCAGAACTGTGCAAATGGTGACCACGACTGTAGTCGTGAACAGGGCGAAGATAAGCGACTAGCCGAAGCAAGTAAAGTGCATACTCTTAGATATTATTTGACCTTACATTTCTTATTTTAAATAAAAGTGTGTCTAATTAATCGCAAGTGGATTCTTGCGCTTTAAATTTTATAATTAAATCCCACTATTTTAAATAAAATAATGCCTGGAAACATAAAAAAGGAGAAAAGTCAAACACTTATTGTTTACAAACTACAAATTCTTATATTTTTTCTTTAAATTTATTTTCAATACTGAATGGTTATCTTTTGAATCATAGATCACAAATCACTGAAATTACAAATAATGGACACCTAGGAGTCGAAAAATTGCCAAGCAACATTGCTTAACACTAGAAAGCCGGCATTGCTGTCCTTCTTGGGAAGACTGTCAAGATGCTGAGTCAAAAGGTGTCAAAAAGGGAAAATGACTGAGTCGAGAAAATGATTGAGGCTGTCAAAATGACTAATACTATTACAAAATTTATTAATTTATGGCAAAACTGGGTAGTAAGAAGGATTTGGATTACATTTTGGGATCATAAACTCTTTTTACTCAATATATATCTGAATTTGTACTTTAAATTATACATTTTAAGCACACTACTTTTTTCTTATCGGAATTTTTGCCACAAACTCTTTTCCCAAATAGAAAAACTCTATTTGAACGTACTGTTTTGATAACGGAATTGCCAACATTTACATAATTTTGTTGTCACTTTCATCATTTAATGTGAATGTAATTAATGATCAATCATTATATTAACATACACATGTATGATTGAAATATGACACCACTAAATTCGCTGAAGTGTCAACAATACGAGAAGGAGGACATATCGAAGAAATATAGTATGCATTGGAACTGGCAGTCATTTGAACGCCCCCTCCTCCACTCTTTGACAGTAAACCAAGAGGGATCTCAAAAACCAAGAAAAAAAAAGTTTCACTATTTTAAAGCAGACAAAAAATATTAAAAGTTAGGGAATATCAGCAAAACCCAACAATAAAATAAAAAAGGCAAAAAGAGAAGCTGAAAACGCAAAACAGACAAAATGCCTGCCTTCGTCGTACTGGAGTTAAAACGTTACGCAACTTTAAGTTCTCAAGAAGTACGTCACACCCGACCTGGAACGCGGAATGCTACAAGCCGAAGCGAGCATGTGCGGTAGATACATTTCTTTTTCGAGTTGCCGACCTCAAGAGCGCCAAACAAAGACGTACAAATCGTCGTTCCCCGCTACATCAGAATCGCGGCTTGTGTGTGAGAAGCACAGGTTCCGTGCTGTTATCGTGCACATCCATCAAACGGAATTTATCCTTCCGCCTGCCTCTTCCTCGGGTGCTCCCCGGTGATTATGCGGCCGCCCGCCATTTGAAGCACGCGAGGGCCGTGCCTCTTGTGTTATTCCCCGCCGACCGTTAGCGCATTGTTCCGTGTCTTCTCTCAGTTTTGCTTTCCGGCACCGCGCATCTTTGTGATCTTTTTTTCCCCTGACGCCGCTGTGGTTACATTCAGCTTCGTGAGGTAGCGGAATGTGGTTTGGGAAATTTTGGTACGTGGTTATTTGGATTGGGATTATACGGCGGCAATTGAAAGCGATTGTGATTTGGGAAATTGTTCTCATTATTACGTAATTATTGCTGGGAAACAGTTGTGTGATTGTGCGTTCTTGGCGCTGAATTGTGCCAGCGATTGTGAAGTTTTGTGGAAAAAGGAATTGTATCGTCATATATAATATGCGGATATATACTCTTATATATATATATATATATATATATATATATATATATATATATATATATATATATATATACACTTTTGCGTGTAGATTTTGCACTTTTGTTTGAAAATCTCTTCTGGAAAATCGATCGAAATACGAGAAACAAATGACCTACAAAAACAGCCTCAAGTAAATCTGTTCTGAAAAATATCAAGAAAATAGTTTCAAAGAGAGATTAACATTGCTACAATGTTCAAAATTCTGAAAAAATACTCGTTTTCATCAGAGAATTGTGCGCAGTTCTTGGAAATTATTAGGATTGGAGTTTAAATAGTTGATACTCATCAGTGCGCGGGATTGATGGATTTCAATTAAATATCCTGCCAGTTTCGTAAGTGGCATGTTTATCAGCGCTCTACCGACGCTTATTTTTAAAGATGCTAAATCATACATATGTTTATGTGATTACCGTATCGGTCTAATTTCGAATAACGTGACGTACATTTCATGTGAAAATGCCGCGAATTTACAGGAACGAGGGAAACACAGACATGATTTATATTCACAATTTTTGTGAGAGAGTTTAAAAAAATCGATACATGAATATTGTGAACAATCTACTAATCGTTTTGTGTCGCATAAAAGCGGAGTGATTAACACCTAGAAGGTTGCGAGAAACTGGTTAATTTTCTCTGACCTCTAGCTCTCGCGGATTTTCTCCAGATTCAGAAAGAGCAAGTGGCGGCGTGAGAATTTTTTCACGGCAAAGTTTTGTACTCCTACAAATTGTGTCTTAACCACAACACTCAGAATCGCCTATGCAGTTTTGTTCCTGGCTTCTGTAATGACCTCACGTTTACAATCGTCTCCTATATTATTTCAGTAGTACTAGTGAGAACCCGTCAAAATTTGACGGTGAGATCTGAGATAAATGTAAAATATTGTACCCAGACTAATGTTCACAATATATTGCATTGTTTGGATTTTGAGGGTATAACGAAGATATTCTGTGATGAGTTCCCAAAATTTTGAACACGTATGGCCCATGACCAGGTGGCAATGCAATATCGGCACAAAAGATAGCACTATTATACTGAAGGATATTATTTCTAAAGTTTTTTGATGTGTCATCATCTCCTATTAACAACTGTTTGATTTCTTCTGGCATATTGCTCGAAGGTATACTTATTTTCCCATTTAAGCAAGACAGAGTAAATCGTTTGCAGAATTTCTTTCACATGGAAAGTACAAAGCAGAACAAAACCGACATTTCATAGACAATGACCCAATAGAAAACGAAATGACCTCACTATCACGACACCTACGTTGACTTTCTCTTTCCCTGCGTCCAGTTAATGTACGTTTGCGTCATTTGGAGTGCGTGGACAACGATTCGGAATCCGACATAACCTGTAAAAAACTTCACTAAAGTACAACCGAGCAAAACCCACTGTGCGAATGTTCTCTACAAAATACACCACAGAAGCAAATACATGCAAACTGTCAACACCTCAATGCAATTATTACATTGAAACAAAACCTTCATGAATTGTAACAAATCTCAACAATCAAAACAAAACATCTAGCAACCTGGACTCACGTATGGACTCAAGTATATCGATTTTGAAACTGCCACCGTTTGAAAGAAAACAATTGACTATTGATAAGCGTACTATTAAAGAATGATTTAATTAATTAATTTACACCGTAAATGTTGGTGAATCAACACAAACAATATCTGATAACACATCTAGGGATCATATTCTTTCATTTAAAAGAAAAAATACAATAATCGGTTCAGTAGAAGCTCTAAACGAAGCCATGGCAGAATACCTTATTTTTTTAAATATATAGATACATACCTTTTCCGACTGTCACACGGCACCAATCTTTATAAATGGGATCATTAAAGAAAGAGAATATCACGGAGACGTGACGAATTGCACTTCGACTTTAAAAACATGAAGGATTTGTTTATAAAACGCATTTATATTCATGTCAAATTCAATCCGCAATACTTTCAGAGTTTTTGAATCTATATTGTTAAATAACTCGTAAATGAAGCGTTCTAGGGCCTTAAAAAGTAAAATCTTGAGGCTGAAGGCCTAAAAGAAACGTTTCTCACAACATAATCTACAGAATGAGATTTTCTTGAACATTCTATTACATTTTGGCTAATACGACGCTTCTCTATTCTACTCCAGCTGTTCAGAACCAGTAAAATCTGCAGCTGTATATGAAATTAAACTAATTACCTCATATTCTACGCGACTGAATTACACGGTTGTACCTCTCTGCTCAGTAATAAGGTTTAATAAAAATATTTAGTATTGACGAGGGTGTATTGTAGTGTTATCAATTACAAGGAGACATACAGAACAAGTGACGGAGGATAACAGGATCTTGAAGAAAAAGATATAGTACAGGCTTAATACAGAAATGGAAAAATAGGGAAGAGGGCGGGGTTTACCATACGAAAGTTCTTGCATGGGTACGCTAGTAAGATATTATTCACAGACGAAGCACAATCCACGAGAAGTGGAATAATTCATTCTAGAAACAGTCGTTTAAGAGCTTTTTCTATCCCAAATGCAACACGTGAAAGACTATTCTAAGAATAATTTTTCCGCAATGTTTGGTGTAGAATTGTCGGAAATCCAACTATAGGTTTTCACTTGTGTGATGATACATTTACCGGAAACAGTGAACACTGAAGTTCGTAGAACATTACCTTCTCTAGGCTGTGTCTCTCTGCCTGCCTGTCCTCGATGTACTTGTACATCGATGTACATCACGATAGAGTGTCACCAAGTTTTAAACGAAATGTAAGGTATTCAGGGAAAATTATAGTTAAGTTAATGCCTTATTTTACGTGGCGAGACTCGGGCCATCAGACCCGCTCTTCCGTCTAACCACGCAAATTTCGATACGCTCCTTTCACCACCTAGTGGAGAAAGGAGGTATTATCTTGGGCGACGAAACTGGCGGATCTCAATTTTGCTCAGAGGCTTCTTTAAGGCTTGAGGATCTTTTACATGCAGTAAATCTACTACATGGGACAGCCTGCTTTACTTCCCCTCCGAAGGAAGGCGTGCGAGGGATTTTTTCGCCCTTAAAAATCCACGGCTTCGATCGGGTTTGAACCCGCAAACTTGGGTACAACAGTCCGGTACGCTGACCGTTATATCACCGAATTATATGTCGCGGTGGACCGTGAAACTGGCCGTCGGACGTTAACCCAATCGATTTGTAATATTTTAGGAAATTTAAAGAGCCCTGTGTACGCACGATAGGTTCATAACATAACCGCACTTGAACTGCGACTTTCAGATGTTTTGAGGAAATGGGGAATAACGTCGAAGTGTTGAATCAGTAGCTGTTCTTGTATATCAGCGGAGCGTATCATGTACGTGAAAAGGAAGACATTGTAAACTGATTTTGTGAGTACACAGCTATCAAATGATTCAGAAAAAAACAATTAACGCAATCCAATTTCTTGTTTTTAATTTTGGGGTTATTTTTTTAAACAAATGTATGCATTTCTTTTGCAACCATTAAACAAAGTGCTTCTGAAGCGTTTATTTGTTTTTTAAATATTAATTTTTCCATAGAATGAATGTTTTCAAGCCAACTTTTGCGTACTTACTGCAGCTCAATGATTTAAAAACTGGTAGGAGTGTATTAGCCGAAATAAGCTTCAAATTGACTTAAGAGCTTATTTGCAAAGTTTTGTTGCTTCGTCCTTGCACACTCTGCAATTGTGGATCAAAAATTAAATACATAGAAGTAAGACATCACTACATTCTTGTAAGAAAAAGGTATACCTAAATGAAAAAAAATATATAAGAGGAAAGGCAGCAAATGTACATATCAACGACACCGCAATAAAGCCTGTAATCAATTTGCATATAAATAACTTTTCTTATCATCTTCGTTTTTTGGCCAATTTATTAAGTACATACCAGTCTTATACTGTAGGAGGTACATTGTGTTCATAAATGAAATTGGATCACATATATTTTATAAACTAATTTAATAATCAGGTCTTGCAACAGTTTCAAGACAACCTTTCTTCCTCATCATCGGGCTTAACATGTTAGCAAATTACGTATCTGTTATATGTACAACAATAAGAATTAATTATAAAGAGATAAATAAGAATACTCAATAATACTCAATACGCAATGCGTTGTAAAATAACGTACATGTATTGTATGTAGATTTCTTGTAATGAGCTGATGATACTGTCACTTGAACGTGATTTCTACGGCGTGTGTTATAATTATAAATATCAATATTGTACGAAAATATATTTCCACCGTGAAGTAAGTCAGTTTTGACAAATATTACAGATCGGTAAATAAATAAGCAATGCAATGGTAAGATTCCTTCTTCGTTCTTCATCTCTTTAAATGCGGTGCATGCTCCCGGATACCTCACATGTGGCACCACTTCCTTTGAAATATCACTGACACGAAGACAATAGAGTATTTCCATCTGCATCAGATGCATTCTCACATAACGGGCACACGTAGGTATGCAGACAAATACTTTTCTCTCTTTCGTTAATGACACATTGTTTCAGAGTTCGTTTGTAGTTCTGAATGTGTTTAGACACGTTCTACGTCAAGCCCATGTGAAGAGCTGAGACTTCACAGCTTTACATGTTAACTTTTATCATGTTATACTTTACATTTGTGAGAGGTTGGATGTTTTCTGGGCGAAATAGAGAACATTATACGTGGGTTCGTGATCTTTGCTATATCGGGCAGTATCCTGAGTTTGCGTAACACAAACATTAATTGCAGTTCCGCTTACCAACCACTGCCCGTCGGTCACTGACCACCGAACACTTCCTACCGCTCACACCCCACCGTTCCCCACCCACTTCACCGATCTCTGTTCACTGCCCAGCGCTTTCCAATCACCGCTCATTGCTCACCACCCACCACTTACCAACCACTGCCCGCCAGTCACTGACCACCGACCACCTCCTACCGTTCTGAGCCCACCGTTCCCTATCCACTTCACCGATCACTGCTCACCGCCCACTGCTCATTTCTCACCACCCACCACTCACCAACCACCGATCA
>BLKR01009910.1:0-79453 GCA_011170035.1 Teleogryllus occipitalis | reverse complement strand
ACTGGCTGCCGCGCCGCGCAATGCCCCTGGCACGTAACGGCTTCGTCCACGAAAGCCCGAATTATTTAGAGGCGCCCTTTCGGGTTCCATTCGATCGGCGGCGGTCGGGTCTGCCTACGCTCTGCGGGGCGGTCGGGGCGAGGTGGCGGTTGCGGTGATGGTGGTGGTAGCGGTGGCGATGGCGGTGGCGGTGGCGGTGGCGGTGGCGGTGGTGGTGGCGGTGGTGGTGACGGTGCCGCTGGAGGTGACGGTGGGGGGGGCGGCGGTGGCAGTGGTGGTGGTGGCGGTAGTGGTGGTGGTGGCGGTAGTGGTGGTGGTGGCGGTAGTGGTGGTAGTGGGGGTAGTGGTGGTGGTGGCGGTAGTGGTGGTAGTGGTGGCGGTAGTGGCGGTAGTGGTGGTAGTGGTGGCGGTAGTGGTGGTAGTGGTGGCGGTAGTGGCGGTAGTGGCGGTAGTGGTGGTAGTGGTGGTAGTGGTGGTAGTGGTGGTAGTGGTGGTAGTGGTGGTAGTGGTGGAAGTGGTGGAAGTGGTGGAAGTGGTGGAAGTGGTGGCCGTGGTGTTAGTGGTGGCGGTGGCGGTGGCGGTGGTGGTAGTGGCGGTGGCGGTGGCGGTGGCGGTGGCGGTGGCGGTGGCGGTGGCGGTGGCGGTGGCGGTGGCGGTGGCGGCGGAGGCGGTGGCGGTGGCGCCGTCGACGACGACCACGATAGCAGAGGCGGACTTCTGGAACGGAGGTGTTAGCAGCGGCGGCAGCAGTAGTAGTGATGGAGGCGGTGGTGAGTATGGTAGCAGTGACAAGGGTGCCATTGGGAGCAGTGGTGACGATGTCGGCATTGAAGAGAGTGGTGGCGGCGGTGGTGATGGTGGTAGCAGTGACAGGGATGACAGTGGGAGCGTTGGCAACGAGGACGGCGTTGAGGACACGGTGGTGGTGAGGGTGGTGAGGGCTGCTCGAGGACGTGGAGCCGGGGCTGCGGTAAAACGACGCCCCACGTAACGACCACGTACGGCGCAGAGCACGTTGGGGTCGGGCCATATGTGGAAATGCGTTTGGGTTCGGATTCAAAGAAAGGGTCGTTGTCTTTATGAGGCGGATAGGTTTCACCGGTACTGATTTTAGCAGTGATATGGCCGAGAAAGTTTTATGATAATGACGGGTGGAAGTACGGGTCGCCAAATGCCTCCGTTTTTGACTGCTAAGAGTTAGTTTAGTGATTTAAAGAAAGTGTGGAAAGGAAACTAGAAGGGGAACAGTTGTACTGTTTGCGCATAGAAAGGAATGGAAAAGACGTACTTAAATTGCGTTTCGTCTTATAAAGTTCTCCTTTTTTGTCCTTGAAGGTTTGGAGTTCAAATATTACAAAATTCGTTAAGCGAAATATAAGATTGTATTTTTTTAAAATTATGAAGCACAAACTGATTCAGAAATACAGGTACTCAATACTTCACTACACCTAGTGAAGTATGTTACTTTCTACGTCTCACCGCAGGGAAAATAATACTTTCGTTTGCTCTTTTTTGATTGGAAAGTCTTACTTGGCGGTATTAATACGACAAAGTAGTATTATATGGGAGCGAATCGCAAAGTAATTAAAATAATTGGCCCAACAAAATAGACAAAACACTGGTGCATGTAGTACCAACATGTCTGCCACCATGCATATAGTGAATGATACTTGAACGTTAAAACGGTACAAATAAGTTTCAACGAATTGTACAAAAACGACAGCGTTTTTGCCACTCATTTCAATTACTGGATTGACTTCATCGTCGCCTCCTCCAACAATATTTCATCCTTATTTTCTGCATTGTTTCTTTATTTTATGTACTGCTTCTGAATTAGTAACATAAATAACTATTTCGATATTCAAATTGTACAAAAATGAAAGTATGGCTTGGGAAAGTAAGTGGGATGAGTAATTACGAATACAAAACTCTGATCAAAGAGTTCATTAATGAGATGGACAAACGTTGCGACAAGAATTGTGTATAAGAAGAGAGCGAACGAGCGAGGGAGGAGTGGCCAGTAAAACAGAATTAATGGACGACGAAACCACTGCAGGAAATGTCACTCAACGACCAAGCTCCGAAGAAGTGACGCTAGTCGAGTCGAGTCGAGAGCGAGTAGCGTGACGCAGCCATAGAGTAAAGACTATGACGCAGCAGTTCAAGGGAATATTCGGACACTGGAGGGAGCTGGGTTGTGTAAGCGGTCATCGCTTTACATAATGATGATAAAGCCTTCGGAGGGGTTCTATATGCATGTGGTCGCTCCTCTTACAATTTGACTAATAACTTTTGTAGTCATCGTGTTTTTGTATGGTAACATATCTCTGAAGTTACGTAATGTGGAGTCTTGGAGTATCACTTCGATCAAGTAAGAACATATATATGAAACATACTTGATGAATAATGAAATGTAGATGAGATTAAAGAAACGTCTGGAGTAAGTGCTATGCGAATACCAGTAGAAACTATTTTATTGCTTGGATCAGAAATCTGAAGCCTGTTTTACGACCAGAGTCGACAAGGCAACACATCGATCGATAGATGAGAGTAATTCGATTTCGAGGCAATCTGTACATGAAATTAGTTACAATTGAATGTTCTCTAGTCGACTAGTTGTTTTGTTGATTTCAGATTCCTCTACACAAAATGCTAGGATATCGACCAAAGGTGAACTGAATTTCAAATTCACAACTAGTTTCTCAACAAAGGGTTCTAAAGTAAAAGGTTCTAAGACCTAAAATTATAAAATGGTTCTAATCTAGTAGTTTTTCATTTAGACATAGTAGATGACACCATGTCAAATGTTCTGCAATAAGTTTTGTAACGGTAAATTTTATCCTTAGATGAAAATAGAAACAGAAAGAATTGATAAATTTAACACGCGTTTTTGTGTCCTATTATAAAAGATCAGTAAGGCGCATATCACCTTCCCTTCCAGTTCCATTAAGGATAGTCTTACGAAGGTAACACACAGTCAATTGGTTTATGCAACTGACAGTGAAGAATATATTTCTCTAATGATTACCGTTAATACACGAGTGTCCGAATCACCAATGAACATTGAGAAAATGTACCTCACGATTCACTCAGAAAATTGATTCTTAAACATTGTCTCTAAAGTAATTACATGTCCAATACAACAAGCAAAGGTTAAAATTATTGTTAGTGATCATACCTATATCAAATATAACAGACAATAGGAGAACATTAGTGGAGCATGGAGGGGGCAATTTTCAAGTTAAATTCCAAAGTCTTCCGTAGTCTATGCGTACTTTTAGCTCGCGCAAAGCATCGAAGGGGGCTACTGCACCAAAGGGCATCAAGAGCAAAAAAGGGGGAGCAAAGGCCTTCATTTGATTGATTGGTTGATTGCTAGTGATTTCGGGCGCGTCAACTACTATGGTCACTAGTCACGTAAGTGTAGTGCGTTTTTTTTTTGCTCGGGAGGTGGCGGTGGTCTTCCCCGCACGATGCGAGATCCGGCGCCAACCTACTGTCGGCTAGCGGGGTTTTCCCCAATCATGTATCTCCCTCCAGCGAGGCACCGCCCTAGCCGGGACAAGCTCTTAACTCCCGACCGGTCTCCCGGCATGTGTGGTAGTGTAGTGCATGTTAGTATAAGTGTGTGTGTAAGGGGTGAGGATAGGACAAGGAAGAGATAGGAAAGATCACCCGCGGTCCGTGGCCCATTTGTTAGGGTACTGCTTCGGCATTTACCTGGTGTTGATAGAAGAAACCACAGAAAACTTCCGATCAGAGCAGCCGACCGCTAGAATTCTCCTCCAGACAGCGACTGAATTTGACCTAGCTGTCAGGCTAGTGTCAGTCGAAAATCCTGTCGCCATCGGGTCTCGAACCTAGGACCTCCCGAACAGAGAGACTGCAGTGACATCAGTTGATGCCCTGAACCACCTCTCCCGGTCCCCCACATGACATCTTACGAAATTCTCTGGTACCTCAAGATCAGGCTGCCTCAGGGGCTTCGATGTATTTCGCGAGAGCCTATTTCGGGCGAGTGGGAAGCCCCACTAGCTCCTGGAATTAAAGCCCTCACAAGGCCACACCGTTCCGTCCCCCTCCGCCTTATCCATCCAGCCTCGACCCGGTCCGGATACCAACTCCTTCATCCCGACGCCTTCCGTTCCATCCCGACGCGACCAGATTCATCCCCACGCCTCTCGAGCCTTCCCACTGTTCCTTCCATCACGCCTCCTGACTGATCCTACTCCGTCCTGGCGGCTGCTACATCAACCCGGGTCGCACTACATCACGACGGGTCCCATTCCTTTCCGACAAGACCCATTCCATCCGGACGGGTCCTACTTCAACGCGACCGAATCCCTCTTCCCACTTCCGACGAGGTCCGACTTCATCCTGACGGGTCCTACTTCAACGCGGGTCCCACTCCGTCACGAGGAGTCTCTTTCCACTGCGAAGCGTTCGGTTTCGCTTTGTCCTATTTTTCAGCTCCCACCTCCCAACCTCCACACCTTTCCGTTCCGCTCAGTCCGTCTCCCCATCCCCGCGTCCCACTCCAGACTGATGTCATTTGTCCGGCCCCTCCTCGGCTTCGAAGCATTGCCTCCCAGCGCGCCCTGCTCCACTTTATGCCGTTCCGCTGCGCCTCTCTCCGGGTCCCGTTGAGCTCCGTCCATTTCTGGCCGCCCACGACCTCTCGCGCCCCGACCTCTCGCGCCCCGCCTCGCCCCTCCTCGCCTTGCCCTGCCCCGCCCCGCCCCGACTTGCTCTGCCCCGCCTTGCCCCGCCCCGCCCCGTCCCGCTCCGCCCCGCTTCGCCCCGCCCGCCCCGCCCCCACCAGCGTGTTGAACAGGAAACAACAATCAAACTCATTTATGTTAATGTTTGATTTCTGAAAAATCCTACAGGGGATTCAAATATTTGGCAGGTAGTATTTAGATTGAAGAAAAGTGTTTTAATTCCAAACTTCACATCTAAAATTCAAGGAAATATCACTCACACAATAGTGCGCATAGTTAATTAACAGACTCTTGGCTCCTTTTTCGTGTCCCGTTTTATTTAACGTTCAGGAGATGTGACGTTAGAAGAGGCCGTGTTTGTGTCGTCTCGAGATCCTCTTTCATCAACCAAATTTTCCCTATCGTACCCACAAATATCCTCTGTATTTTGAGGAGTGACATTGATGAATTGATCCATTTTACTGGCTGGTATAAGAAATTTTTCCTCGAAGTAAAAAAACATTTAAAAAATGAGACCACCTTCTTTCCATCCATGATGCAATAAAACACGACTCCTACATCATCAGTGACTTTAACTCAAAAACGTTTTAAACAAATGAACGCGGGTCAACAGTAATTATGTAAATGTCTCAAGGTTGCCTGCAGTTAGACATTTTGTACAATCACACAGTCACAGGGTCTGGCAACTTTTCATGGTTGTTCATCGAACATTCAATTGCGAACTACAGGCTGAGCGTGGGCATTACAATGGAGACGGAGAGCGTTTGTTCCCCCTTTGAAAGAAGAATATCCCATTGGATGAGCGACTTTCGTCTAATGCACAGTGATGTTCCTCGTTTTAATAAAAGCTATTGTGGGCGCCGAGTCGCTTCGTCCCCTTGCCTCAACGAACAAAGCTACCTCATATATACGAATCGATTTTCGATCTCGCCAGAATTAACCTGGTGCTTGGGTCTAAACTCTCCGCGCGCGCCCGATAGGAGGTCGTTTGCGTTGACTTGCAAGGAAATATGCGAAGACGAACACTCCAAGCTTCGGTTATCTGTGTTTCAACCAGATGTGATTTTTTAATTTTATGTTTAATAATGTCCTGCGCAATGCAGTAAAGAATCTGTTGGAAAACAAGCTCAGTTTATAAATTTACGGATATACTGCAGCTCTGATCCAATAAATAGAATAGGAGATACTCGGTTTTATTTCAGTCAGAAAACTACTTCTTAGTTTCAGTCAATAACTACAACACTCTTTTGTTTCTCTTTGAATAATACATTGTCGTGCCACATGAAACCTATTACATGACTTGATACATGATTGACAACAGAACCAATAGAAATAGAGCACTACATTTGTTTTTTTAACATTTTGTACATAAAGTCAAAATATCAATATTTATTTCACTTATCTCTACAAGATGCAAATTAGAAATTTTGTTTAAAACATTTTAGGTCCATTCGTTTCGTTTTCATCATTACATATTTATAGTTCAAGAATATAATATCGTTTGTCTTCTTTGAATTCAAACATTTATTGTGGGAACGTATCGTCCGAAGATATTAGGAGTTTTGAAAACATTAATGCGAGAACTTATACATGTAAGTACGATTGAAGTAGTATGTAAAATTTAGAATGGTTAGGTTTGTCTAAATCCCATAAAACATTTATTTTCACTGAGTGTACAGATGAAAATTACAACTATGAAAAAAGTCACCGTTATGAAGTAGATACATTTTACGGAAATAAACATGGCTGTTTAATACAACTTCAATACTTACTGGTATTATACGTGTGTGTTCCCTTTCGATGACAAAAGACATTACGACAAGACCCCAATGTGTACTTCTCTTCCATTACGTAGAGCTTCTTGTTCTCTCAAGAGCAAGTTTGACATTATAACACATGAATTTAGGGTACGCCACCTGCCTTCACGGCACTCTAAAACTATTCCATCAGTTGCAAACTAGACACTTTGACAACAGCACAACAGTCATGTGTCTTCCTTTAGAAAACCGGCCATTGTGCTCAGGCTTCAGAAGAAATGAGAACTGGTGAAGCGGATAGTAGAAAGTAGAAGAGACTAATACTACTTTGTCCATGTCCACGCTTGGAATATAAACGCCTCTGTAGTTAGTCATATTTCAAGACAGACGTTCCCACGCGGAGTAGTTAGGATATATTTATTTATATTTACAAGCCATTATATTTACAAGTGTGGTCCTCAAATTTGTGGGTTTATTACACAAAAGAGAAAATTGGGACCGAATTAGAGTCATGGCAAATGCCGAGCGTCCTCCACAAAAAAGCATCGCAAAAGCGACGTCGAATGCGACACGGACGCACTGCATACGACACTTGAGGCATTTGGTATTTGGTGCATTTGTTATGCATGATGCATTTGCTACATTAGGTATTTGATACTTTCCCCATTTCAAACATTACGCATTTTATACATAATGCATTTGCTATATGGTGCCTTTAATAATGATGAATTTAATAATTATGAATTTAATAATTATGAATTTAATAATTATGAATTTAATAATTATGAATTTAATAACGATGAATTTAATAACGATGCATTTAATAACGATGCATTTAATAACGATGCATTTAATAACGATGCATTTAATAACGATGCATTTAATAACGATGCATTTAATAACGATGAATTTAATAACGATGAATTTAATAACGATGAATTTAATAACGATGCATTTAATAACATGCATTTAATAATGATGCATTTAATAATGATACATTTAATAATGATACATTTAATACACGATACACGTGATACAAGGTGCTTTTGGTAATTATGCATTTGATGCACGATGCATTTGATACATGATGCACCGAATACATGGTGCATTTGGTACTTAAGAAAAAGGTGTGGTTAAGCAAAGTGCAAATATTGACTCTAGATTTCAGGAATGCGAAGTCACCAGTCAGCACATTAATTTCAATATTTCTCAATGGAATGCCACCACATCTTTAAACTGATAAACGTTTTTTCAATAATAAATGAATAAAAAGCGAACAATTTAAATATTAGATATTATTATTGTAACATATAAGAAAAGTTTTTATAAAATATCCAACTTCCTTTTAACATTATATTTCAGTGAATAAACTAACCAATTTCACATGTACAGTGCGAAAAAAAAGCAACTTTCATTTACATTTGTCGAAGAGTTTAACGTCAGGCCACCTTCTATTGTCGCTGCTTTCATTTTCAAATCTGCTCTCATTTTTTATTCGGGTTTCTCTCTTTAAATTTTCCTTTCTTACTTCTAATCGGGTTGAGATCATTTTTCTGTTATTCCTCCTTTTCATTCATTACTTTTTCCGCTCTTATTTGCGCCTTTATCTCTGTAGCCCTTCAGATTATCCTGCCCGCTTCTCCTCCCAAGCACACTTTACTTCCACATCGCTGCGTTTCCTCTTCTGATCCTTGTCCCTCTTGCTTCTATTCCTCTTCCTGCTCCTTCTCCTCATGCTATTATCTCTTATTACTTTACTTTCACATCGCTGCGTTCCCTCTTGTGATCCTTGTCCCTCTAGCTTCTATTCCTCTTCCTGCTCCTTCTCCTCGTGCTATTATCTCTTATTTATTTACTTCCACATCGCTGCGTTTCCTCTCCTGAACCTTGTCCCTCTTGCTTCTCCTCCTCTTCCTGCTCCTTCCTCTCCTCGTGCTTTATTCCCACTCCCGCCTCGCGAGCAGCGCGCGGCGCTCAGCGTCGCGCCAATGGGGGCCGGTCTCCCGGCCCGCGGCGGGGGCGCCCGCAGATGAGGCCGAGGAGCTGCGCGGCCTTGACCCCCTTTCGGGCGGTCCGGAAGCGGCAGCAGGAGCGGCGGCGGCGGCGGCGGCGGCGGTGGCGGTGGTCGAAGCGAGTGATCGATTGCTGCGGGCAGGTGGCCACCGCTACCCTGCACACTCGGGACAACAAGAGAAGAAGAACTCGGGCGGTGCGCGCGCCAACTGGACTCGGTTGAAGGCTCCGCAAAGGAGAAAAGGGAAGAAGAAGTGCGGCCCATCGCAGCCGCTCCCTAACGTCAAGTTCGAACGGGAAGGCAGCGGAGACACGCGGAGTGGGCGGGCAGGCGCGGCGCGGAGCGGCGCCTCGTCGAGGGAAAAGAGCGGGAAAGAGCGTTGAGGGAAACGAAAAGGAAATGCGTCATGAAGTGGAAGGCTATATCAGCTTTAGAAAATGAAATCCAATTCAGAAAGTGAACGATCCAATTTAATTTGAAGTGACAAAGAAAGAGCCACAAAGTACAAATGGGAGTGTGAAGCAGTTGGGTTGGGAAAGGAAATAAAGAAAAACAGAAGAAGACAACAAAAAATAATGCAAAACGTAAGAAGAAAGGAAGACTCATATTAGACATCACGGAAGAAAAACCTGAAACCAAACGAAATAGTGAAAGAAAACAGTATTAAAAAGCGCAATCAAGCAATATGAACGATACAGAACATAAGACAATTACATAATGGCAAAACGATTATATCTGAAGACCGACGAAAGACGATATCAGCGAAGCTGTGGAGCGGGGAAAAGGTTTCGTCCCGGATGTCTAGTGGAGGGGAGGAAGGTCTGGTCGAGGCGGGGGAGTGAAAAACGGCACAGTTGTGAAAGCCTCGTGTGTCGGGAAAGGCACGGCCGCCCCATCGCTTATTGCTGGCGGCGACGCGGTCATAGGCCTCTGCGTAATTGCGAACGTGCCGCACAGCGCAGGGAGCGGATGCTGGGCAGCGCCGCCGCCCCCGCCGCCCACGCCACCCACGCGTGGCACTTGCCGAGGGGAATTACATTTCGACGCTCAGATGTGTCATTCGAGCAGGAGATGGGATCTGAATAAAAAGTCAACAAAAAAAATCGTTTTCGTGTAGCTTAAATATTGAGGTCATCTATAACTCATGATGTTTTTGTCACTTTTCTTTGCATTAATATACGTATTATTTGCATTAAAATACGCATTGCATTCAAAGTATTGCATTCAGTACGTATTATTTGCATTAAAATACGCATTAGAGTTTAGCCATTATATTAACTATGTACATTACCTGATTTTCTTGATATTTAAATTATATATCTACAAACTGTTTATTGCATCTAATACTAATGCAATATAAAAAGTTCCTAAATTAAGTATTTATAAACACGCATTTTAAGGTGACGTAAACAAATTAGAAAAGTAGGTGTGTATTTATTGACTTTAGACTGTAAATACACTAGATTTACTAAGTGCAAAAAGAAAAATTACGCTTCATTAAAAAGAAATATATTGTATATGTTATTGCCATTTGCATACACGCTCACTTTTAGTCGTAGGCAATGCAAGGAACATAAACGTAACCTCACGTAGCATTTTTCGGAAGCACTAAATTTTGAGAGATTTCCATGTTAAAATTCAAATTTTCCACAGTCATTCGCAAACATTCAGATACCCCTCTATACATCTTGAATATAAACAAATATAATTAATTAGTGATTTCAGTCAGTTATGTATTTGTTGAATGATTTATTTTTTCTAGAATACGCACTGTAGCAGTCAATATCTATATATGGTTTCTGTACATTCAAGATAACGACGCTTGCAACGGCGTATTAAACATTATCGAAACACATAAAATAACTTTAATTATATTCTACACCACAATTGAATGAACATTACCAACGTGAAAACATATCTGCATGACCTTCGAATACTAATTGTTCGCGAGTATCACTTCCGGTTCCCGGTAGGCCGAGAGCGCACGTGCACGGATGCGGGCGCCTGCGAGAGGCAGCCAGCTGCGCGCGAACGTGCGGCGGGTTGCGTCGGGCGGCGGGGTCAGGCGCGCACGTGACGCCCGGCGGCAGCGGGCGCTGCTCGAGGGAGTGCGCGTGGGGCTATTGGCCCTTTCCCAACCCGACGCTTTGTGCCGGTTAATTCGAACGCGCGCCGGAGCTCAGGATTCGCCAGCGCTAATGAATGAACCTCTTCTGCGCGTCCTCGCGAGCACTTGCTTTGCTGTGGGGCGTGTCACACTCTGCCTTTGAGGGATTCGGCTATTTCTGGAGGCAAGCGTCCAATGATGTGTACTGTCCGGAATGTTCGAGTCCTGACGGCGACAGGGTTTTCGACACTAGCTTTTCAGCGAGGTCGAATTCGGTCGCTGTCTGGAGGAGAATTCTAGCGGTCGGTTGCTCTTATAGGTAGTTTTCCGTAGTTCCTCCGATCAACACCAGGCGAATGCCGGAGCAGTGCCCTAACAAACGGGCCACGGACCGCGCGCGATCTGTCCTCCCTCGTCCTGATCCTATCCTCTCCCCTTACACACACACTTACACTAACATGCACTACACTACCACGTATTCCGGGAGACCGGTCGGGAGCTTAGAGCTTGTCCCGGCTGGGGCGGTGCCCCGCTGGTGGGAGAGTCCTGGTTAGGGGGAAACCCCACTAGCCAACGGTAGGTCGGCGCCGGATCTCGCCATTCAGCGGGAGAAGATCACCGCCATCTCCCGAGAAAAAAAACATGCACTACACTCACGGGACTAATGACCGAAGCAGTAGACGCGCCCGGAAACATGAAAAATCAATCAATGAATCAATGATGTGAACAATATTCTGAGCAGTCGTACTTGTTCTTGAATTATAGGATATATTTGGAAATGTCAGTAATTTCAAAGCAACAACAAATACCTCTTTTTAACTGAGAATGATAAGTATCTGCCTAAGATGTTATAAAACATAGAACTGGAAGTGTTATTGTTTGCTGAACGAGATTAAGCTTACATTTTGTTTACTCAAATTAGACATACATGAACAGGAAGTAATGTAAAAACGGACATAAATAGTCAAACCTATATGTGATATTATTTACGAAAATTTCAATAAATTTTGCCGATTTCTTTTCTAAATTTCACGTTTGTTTTGTTTTCTCTGAAAGAAAAATCAAACTCTCATGATATCATCAGTTTCTCCACACTTTCATTTCCAAGTTGTTAGTGCGCCAATTCACATTTCTAATGTAACGTTTCCAATTATTATTCACTATCTAATATAATGTGGTCGTTGATGAAATACCGGTGACGGCAGTTGCCTTTCGCACTGCACTCGACAGGCAAATAATACTCATCATTCGATAAGAAATACGAACCACCATACGCACACTCGCGCAGCTGAATCACAAGTGATATCTCCTTCCACCCCCTGCTCCTTCGCTCTACGAAACATCTCACTAAACCAGAAGCCGATAAATCGGCTTTCGGTTGGCCTGAGGCGCACGTGAGAAGGGCTCGCTTTGACGCAGCTTCAGACGAGCGACGCCACGCCTCCAGGGAGCCTGCGGCGCGGCGCGGAGCGGAGCTGAATGGTGCGGAATGGTGGGGTGCGGAGTGGTGGGGTGGAGCGGGACGGCGCGGTGTGGAAAGGTGGGGTGCGGAATGGTGCGGTGCAGAGTGATGCGGTGCGGTACTGAATGGTGCGGTGCAGAGTGGTGGGGCGGAAAGGTGCGGAGCGGGATGGTGCAGTGCGGAGTGGTGGGGCGGAGCGGAATGGTGCGGTGTGGAATGGTGCGGTGCGGTGCGGAGCGAAATGGTGCGGTATGGAATCGTGCGGTGCGGTGGGGAAAGGTGCGGTCCGGAATGGTGCGGTGCGGAGTGGTGGGGCGGAAAGGTGCGGAGCGGGATGGTGCGGTGTGGAATGGTGCGGTGCGGTGCGGTGCGGAAAGGTGGGGTGCGGAATGGTGCGGTGCACAGTGATGCGGTGCGGAGTGGTGGGGCGGAAAGGTGCGGAGCGGAGCTGATAAATTGTTAGTGATTCCGGGTGCGTCAACTGCTTTGGTCATTAGTCCCGCAGGTGTAATGCTTTTTTTTTTGCTCGAGAGGTAGTGGTGATCTTCCCTGCTATATGGCCAGATCCGGCGCCAACGTACCGTCGGCCTACGGAGTTTTCCCCAACCAGGAATCTCCCATCAGCGGGGCACCGTCCCAGCCAGGACGAGTACTAAGTCCCCCGGCGTGTGTGATAGTGAAGTGCATGTCAGTGTAAGTGTCTGTAAGGAGTGAGGATATGACAAGGAAGAGGAAGGACAGATCGCACGCGGTCCGTGGCCCGTTTGTTAGGGTACTGCTCCGGCATTCACCGGGTGTTGATCGGAGAAACCACGGAAAACTATCGATCAGAGCAGCCGGTCGTTGGAATTCTCCTCCAGACAGCGACTGAATGTGACCTAGCTGACAAGCTAGTGTCGGCAACACTGCTGCCGTAGGGAGTGTAACCCTAGGACCTCCCGGTCGGAGGCGCTGCAGTCACATCAGTTGGTGCGGTGCGGCGCGGTGTTGTGAAGGGCGAAGCAAGGCGTGGCGTGGCGGGGTTGTGCTGGGCGTGGCGGGGCGGGGTTGCGCTGGGCGGGGCGGCATGGAGCGGCTCTTTGAGGGCAGCGCATACGGAGTTCCGGCGCGGCAAATAATTCCCGAGCGCGGGGCTGAAAAATGGGCGACGGCACCGCGCGGGCGGAGGCACGCCAAGAATTTCAGCGCGAGGTTAAACGGATGACGGGGAAAAATGCTCTGCGGTGGAGGGGGCGGGCGACGGGCAGCTGGACGGGCGACGGCCGACGGGGGATGAGGGTCGAGGGACGAGGGCTGGGGGACGGGGGACGGGGACGGCGGACGGGCGACGGCCGACGGGGGATGAGGGTCGAGGGACGAGGGCTGGGGGACGGGGGACGGGGACGGCGGACGGGCGACGGCGGACGGGCGATGGGGGATGGGCGACGGGGGACGAGGGACGGCGGACCGGGGACTGGGACGGGGGACGGGCAGCAGGGGCGTCAAGGCAACGGAGGCGGGGAACTGCGAACAGGGGCGCAAGGAGCATTCTGATGGTGAAAGAGAATGAATTTGAGCGAACGCACTGGGGAATAAATGGCGAAAGAAGGAAACTAAATATTAGTTTGAATAAAAAGGCAATAAAATATTGAGATATATATAAATCATGTACAGAATAAAATATGTGTTGATTATTCCAGAAGAAAATGTTTTAAAACTGAAAATACACAAGAGTAAGTTTTCAAATTCTATTGACCTAGAAACAGTCAGCATCAAAGAAATTTGAATTAACAAGTGTAAGTTGTTCCTGTGGTAATAATTATTAGTCTATTATAGATAAATGTATAAGGAATATGCTTTATACTTGTAGATAAAGTAAGATAAGCAACAGAATACTGATGACTCATGACCGTTAGGGTAAATTAAGGAAAGGGCAAAAATATATCTTCAGGGAAGAAAAGATAACATAGAGTTATTTCGTTGATGAACATAAATGATGTAAAATTCTTCGCATAAAATGTCGAAAGAATTATGATAAATGACGGGAAATAATAAATGTGAAAAATTCAGACACAAAGGATGTACATAAAAAAGAGAGCGCAATTATGCTTTTAAAGCACAAACTACTTAGACTTAGGAACGAAAACATTGATTGAATGGTGGTTCTGGGTGCATCAACAGCAAAAGACATTAGTCCCGTAAGTGTAGAACATGTTTTTATCGCGGGAGGTGACATTTATCTTCTCACGCTGGATCTAGCGCCGACCTACCGACGGCTTGGGAGTTTTTCCTCAACCAGGAATCTTCCACCCGCGGGGCACCGCTTTAGTCGGGACAATGTCTCAACTGTACAGTGGTCTCGCGACATATGTGGCAGTGTAGTGGATGTAAGTGTGAGTGTAAATAAGGGGAAAGGTTAGGACAAGAAAGGGGAAAGAATGATCGTGCGCGGTCCGAGGCCCATTTCTTACGGTACTGCCCCGGCATTCGGTTCGTGTTCATCGGAGAAACTACGGAAAAACTAACGATCAGAGCAGTAGACCGCTAGAACTCTCCTCCAGACACCTAATAAACGGCCGGCAGTACCCTAATAAACCGACCACGGTCCGCGCGCGATCTTTCCTTTCTCTTCCTTATCCTATCCTCTCCCCTTACACACACTTACACTAACATGCACTACACTGCCACATATTCCGGGAGCCTAGAGTTTGTCGCGGCTGGGGCGGTGCCCCGCTGGTGGGAGAGTCCTGGTTGGGGGAAACCCCGCTAGCCGACGGTAGGTCGGCGACGGATGTCGCCATCCAGCGGGGGAAGATCACCGCCATCTCCCGAGAAAAAAAAGACATGCAATACACTTAGGAAACTACTGAACTAAGCTGTTGACGCGCCCGGAATCACCAACCAACCAAGTATAGGTCCACTAATGCAATGCAAAAGTACAGAAACTGCTTCACCGGCAGCGCTCTCCTGATCCGTCTATCATCGGTACACTGACCGCCTCTCCCCGGGGATTGAGGCCGTTCGCATCACCGCGGTGCGGTGGTGAGTGCGCATGCGCAGACGGGGGCGGGGGCGGGGCCGAGGCAGCGGTAATCCACGCCCGTGCTCCGAAGCGCCACGCTCATGCATAATGGAGGCGGCCTCTACCGCCGCCACCCCCACCCCCCGCCGCCACCGCCGCCTCATAGTCCCGAAAATGCGACCCTAAGCGAGCACGGCTTTAAATCACTACTTGAAAACTTCCTATTTGTTTTATCCTCAGTACGGTCGCAAGCAAACACTGCTTTGTACAATGCAAATGTTTTTTCTATGTATATTTTTTAACGACATAAAGTAAAAAACCAACATGTCCATTTAACTTGCTTAAAAGTCAGAAATGAAATTTGCATATACATACAATGCACGAATACTTAATTACATAAGTAATCTTATACAGAGGTTACGTATCGTGTGTGAAAATGTAAATCACGTCATAAAAGTTGAAGAACCTGGAACCACTGTACTTGAAATGTAATCGATAATAATATTTTATTCTATTTCTCTAGGTTGATGATCGGAGATATTATAGAAATAATTTGCAATATGGGAGTAGCAGCAAGCACTCGGAAATGTACAGAGAGTTTACTGTTTATGCGCCTTCGAAAATGATCACTTCATAAAGGATTTCTCAAAAATTAATTATTTTCAATTATGAATTCTAATAATTAAAAAAAAGTTCATATACTTCACTATTTTCTATTAATGTTCTTCATTATTGAATGCATAGGAATTAGCAATTACGAAACCAATAATATAAACAATTCTTAATACGAGTCTAGTAAACTAGATGTACCTATTCAAATCTAAAAAAAATGTCTTTCCGAGTGAAAAATTAATTAACCGATAACCAACTAACAAGGAAACCTAAGAAACTGCAATATGGTAACACGAATGTATTAAGTTGTATTACGTTGTATTACAATGTATTACATTGTCTTCATACGTCAGGAATAAAAGTTCTTCTCACGTGCTACAGCACCACTCTGAGAAATAATAGAACATACGTAGATAGAGCGGAAAGCACGAGTTATAAATTCCGGGACCGATAATAAATAATTTTGACAATCACTTGGTTGATAAATTAACACTTACGTTTGTTATTCTTTTATATAAAAGAAATATATACTATAGACGCTTTAAAGAAGAACAACCTTTTATCTAATAGCTTTAACAAACTTCATTGAAATGATTAACTTGGCTATCCGGGAGACGCCGCGTCCAGGGCACAGGTGCCACCTGTGCCCTGGACGCGGCGTCTCCCGGATAGCCAAGTTAATCATGACTCCGGCCGCGGAAGCCTACGCTCTTCATTGAAATGGTTACTGTAGTACATTGTCGTCGGAACTTCGCTTCCCTCTTTGGTTATCTACTGGACACGAAACCCCTCAAGAGGTGTGCGCGGAGAGGCCTCGCAGGCTCCAGGTCGATTTCCGGGCGCGGGGAGGCTGCGTGTGACGGATGTCCGGGGCAGCGGGGCCGCGGGGAGGGCCTGCGGTCGGGAGAGAGCCGGGCGACGAGGAATAGGCGTGGCGGGCAGGGCCCAGCGAGTCGTGTTCGCGCACGGGCAAAAAGCTCGATCGCTTGATTGCGCCTTTCGTTACACTGTTCAACGAGGGCGCCCGAGGTCTTACTTCTGGTTTAATGTCCTCGTCGAATTCGCCGGCAATCAAGCTGAAGGGATACCATTACGTTCGGGCCCTCATTGGAAGTTGCGAAAGTAGTACTTTCATTTATTTTACGTGCAGCAGAATCTGATGAGAAAGGTTTGGATTCAGATGTTGTTATGTTCAACTTAGAAATAATTACACAATAACGAGTTATTGAAAGACTTTAGTTTAAGTAATACAAAAATTGTCACAAACTTATACAATAGGTTTTGTAGGCTACAAGAATAGGTTTACAAACAAATATAATTAGATTGTAGAACTATTTTTCAAGATCCCCAGGGCTCGGATTCTGTTGACTCGTCATTTCATTGATGTATTTCAGACATTGCTAACTTGTAAATTAATGTTTATCACAACATAAAGGTGATAGAAATATGTAGTTATTTGGTCATTTTATGCCATCTTTCTATTTTTAGGTCAAATTTTTGCACCTTTGTGTCATTATTATCATTTTTACGCATTGTTTCCTCCTCGTGTTTTTTTGTGGTTCATGCATTTACCATGTGAAGTTTTTATTGTATCACCAGTTCATGAAGAAATTCACTACTGTAATAGACTCTGGTTTTCGAACTCTCAAAATTACACGAATCTTTCATAACGTCCTCGACCTTCCAAAACTGATGGTTGGAAGATCGAAGCTAAAAATTACATTTCGTCCTAAAATACTTTATTTTAATAAAATGTATATAAATAAATTTTATTTCAAATTGTAAAATTCATTGAGTAAATAAATAGTTACACAAAATGTTTTGAGAAATTTTATTTCCTGTATTTTTAGGTCATTCTCCTCTTACTTTTAGGTCACTCTCCGCTTACTTTTAGGTCATTTTATACGTAATTTTGAAAGAATTTATAGGCTATCAGGATCCGAGCTCTGAAGATCACTGGCAGTTTTCACAATCTTTCCGCCGCGTTTGCATTGCCTTTTCGCACGGCGGGCGCCAGCGGGGCTGTTCCGCTGCGTGTGCGCGGTAGCTGCGGCGCCGTCGCTGGCGGTTGCCCCGGAAGCAGCGCAGCGGAAACACCGCGCTTCCGGCAGGTGGAGAGCTGGGCGCCGCTGCCCGGCTGACTGCCCTCCGGGGCCGCCTTGCGGTACGCCAGCGTGCACTGGGTCTCCGCGCGCCCGCCCGCCCCTGCCCGCCGCCAGCCGCCGCTCGCTGCTGCCCGCCGCCACTCGCCCGCCCCCGAACGCTCCTGACCACCCCTGCCGCCCCGCGCGCTCCCGCTCGCCACGCCCGCCCCCGCCCCCGCCCGCCCGTACTCGCCCGTACCCAGCTGCGTTGCGGTACGCCAGCGCGCACTATGTCTCCGCGCCCCTGCCCGCCCCCGCTCGCCGCCGCTCGCCCGCCCCCCGAAAGCTCCTGACCACCAGCCGCCCCCGTACGCTCCCGCCCGTCCCGCCCACTCCTGACCGCCCCCGCGCCCGCCCGCCCCCGCCCGCGCCCGTACTCGCCCGTCCCCGGCTGCCCCTGCCCGTCGCCGCTCGCCCGCCCCCTCCTGTCCCCGACTAGTCCTGACCGCCCCTGCCGCCCACGCCCGACCCCGCACACTCCCGCCCGTCCCGACCGCCCGCCCCCGCCCGCCCCCGCCCGCCCCGGCCCGCCCCGGCCCGGCCCGCCCGCCCCCGCCGCGCAACATCCGCCGCCGGCGACGCTCGTGAATCCCACCGTCACACGCACGGACGCTGCTCCAGGCGGCTCATCCTAGCCACTGCCGCTAGTGCTGCTCCTGTCTCCCGGAAACGAGTCGGTTGCTTTGATACATTCCTGTGCTCCAACGTGACTTCTAAAACGTAAATTCACACTCCCAACTTTACTCCTCGCTTTCTCTCCATTTTTTCTTTCTCTTTTCCGTTTCTTAATTCGCCTTAACGTGCTTTCTTTGTTCTGCTATGCGCCTATCTGTGGGTTTACCTCTCCGTTTACCTACCTGATTCACTCCCTCCCTGCCTGTCTCCCTGTCCGCACGCACCTTCCTGTGTGTCTGTCGGCCTCCCTGTCTACCTGTTTGTGACCCTCTCCACTTTGCACCCGCCATCAGTTCCATTTCCCTGACCTTCTCGCTTGTCACCTGTCACGCGCGTCCATTAACATTACGGTCATGCTCTTCCTCCATGTCATAACACGCATGCTTTTACCGTTTCCGGGCAGTCGTGCCCCCCTCCCGACTCATTTCTAGTCCATGAAACTGGCGTTGGAGAACGACTACTTAACAGGGATGTTTCCGCAAGGCTGGGCTACGACACGCACACGACAGACGTTATTTGAACATCACAAAGTTAGAAATACTGCGATGATACACGAATTAAATTCACTTGGCGCCGTTGCTTGACGAAACAGAAAGTATTAAAAGAAAATATATAACTATATCTCACGCTCATAGGAAGAAAAAAGCGTTTGCGCTAAAAGATTTTAAAAACAAATATTAATATAAATCAAAATGATATTTAATAAGAGAAACTGAATTTAAAATAACATACGTATATCACTAAACATTTGGATTATTGTATTGTCAAAATAGTAAAGAAATGATAATTTTAAAGTTTTTCTTATGTCGAGCGGAACTGCGTTAGAAATTATAGTTTTCTCTAATACATAATACAATAATAGTGTAATAATAACAATAACAACAATAAAATAATACATTCTATGCGTTTCAGAGCTATTAAAAACCCTTAAGACAAATTGAAATATCGATAAATGAGAAACTGGATAAATTAAAAACTCACTCACACTCATTCTCACTCACCTTCACTTTCTCACACACTCACTCTTAGTCTCACAGTATCTTCTACTATCTCAATATGCCAACTACAATTTTACGGAAAAACAACCCAAGGCGAAATATACACCATAACATTTGTTGAATGGAATCTTCCATCACCAGATTTTCCGATTTAGAGTATCTTCTGTAAATTGATATTTATTCAAGTGTAAATATAATTATGTACTAGTATATAAACATATGGGCATTATTATGAATTGTAATTATCATATCTTTTGTATTTATTTATAAGTAATGTGAAGGCACGCTTCAATTTGTATCTGTGTGGTTACTGCAAAACCAGAAAGCTGCGAATGAAAATAATAATAATAGTAATAGTAATAGCAATAATAATAGTAATAATAATAGTAATAATAATAATAATAGTAATAATAATAATAATAGTAATAATAATAATAATAGTAATAATAATAATAATAGTAATAATAATAATAGTAATAATAATAATAATAATAGTAATATTAATAATAATAGTAATGGCAATAACAATAATAGACGAAAACGAGGATGGATTCCAAATGCGAGCGTTCGCGCGCATGGCCCCGGGGTCGTGGCGTGGCGTGGCGTGGCGCGGCGTGGTGTGGTGTGGTGTGGTGTGTGTGGTGTGGCGCTGTGTGGTGTGGCGCGGCGTGGTGTGGCGTGGTGTGGCGTGGTGTGGCGCGGCGCGAGGCAAGGCGTGCCGTGGCGGGCCAGGCCGGGCGCCGCGTTGAGCCGCGCGGATGCGCCGAGACAGACGCGCCGAGTAATTTACAGCCGCTGGAGGAACCTCTCGCGGATAACGCGCGGATCAGCGGGGCAATAAGTCACGCGAGGGCGACCCGCCCCGCCCCCGCCCACGGCCCGGCGGGTGGGCTGGATTCAGTTGACGGGCAAATAACAGGCTATACGCCGCAGCACACGTGCTGTCGGTCCGCGAACGATACGAAGAAATACGTCACCATTAGGTTGTTTCAAGCCCCGTATCAGCAGCAGTAGCAGCAGCCCATCAAAATCAATCAGCTATCAACACAATAATAACCTATAATATCACGTTCTCATCATATCTATAAACGCTGAGGTTTGATGTCTGAGGAGATTGTGCTCTGTGATAGAACACGATGTTTTAAGTGTCGAGAAAAAGTGAAAAAAAAGCGATTAGATGGAATTTACAATAAAAAAGAAAGATACATAAATGCCACAATAATTAAAAAAAATCAATGAAAGATATCACTAGAAATTGTTTTGTGTCTTGTAATTTGTTAACGGGGGGTTTGATTTGTGTGCCTGATAAATTTCACGAATTAGTACATACACCAGAAATTTTAAAGCTCTTTTCAAGTATTTTTAAATATGTTGTGGTAGAATACAAATAACCGTTCAGTATTTACCGCTTCTTGAAGAATATGTAGTGCACAGGTTTTTTCTCAATTTAAGAGTAAAAAGTATTTGTATAAATCAATATTTTATCTCTGACAGAAATTCTGGTTTTTACAGAAAGACGTAAATTCGGGAAAACGCAATGTAATCGTACAGTAATGTCCAGGAGGAAAAGCTATTGGCATATATAGTAATGTTTGTGTGTTATTACTGGCAAGGCCAAAAGTTAAAAGTCGAGAGGGAGCTGAGATTTTTAATTTGAACGAGGCAGTAATAACACTGTAACATTTCGTGGTATGTTCAGCATTTTAGAGGTCACCATAAAATCTCACGAATTATGTGAAAATTGACATCATTACTGCGATAGTAAACACGTGAATTTTGATGTTGCGGCACGTTAGTACGATATTGTGGGGGTATTGCTTGCAATGTATGTATATAAAGAATGTTCGTATACCGTGGTTCGTGAAAGATAGATGCAAATAATTTTCCTATACCTAAAGATACCCTTGGAATAGGAAAGTTCGAGTAGGAAATTGGCGCGTTGACGTTGATAATATATATCATGTATATCTCTCAGAAACGTCTACTGACAACCTAGAGAAAAATCGATGTAACACGAAAAGCAGAGTAAGTTAATCCAGTTTTACAACACTTGTGGAACTAATTCAAATATTTTTCTGCTGAGATTCCACAGGATACAATCTTAAAACAAACGCACATACTCACCAACCACTGACACCAAGTACTCTCTAAAACTAGGCTCCACTCACCTGAAAAATAGAAGGCAAATAATTACTTTATTAGAACGGAAAAATCCTCAAACACTTTATTTGTTTTAACAATATGACAGATTCATCACCTTCAATTATTTATTTCTGTATTTAGTATGTACTGTACATACTACTGTATTTTTAAATTTAATTACTCGTGCCTGAATCCTACATTAAAGGCTTTGAAAAACAAATAGTAAGATGGTAACGAATGCAATCTTAATGAGACAGATGGGAAGGCAAGGAAAATAAGTGATTCCAAGAAAACCTATCGCAAGTCTGTATTAATCATTACTACGACTTCCGTAAGAGTGATTCGAAAGTGAATAATGAAACAAATAAGCGTGCTTACCTCCACGTTACTGACCTCCACGAGCCTACACTTTAGCGATGTATTCAATGTAACGCTTCATTAACATCCTGGCCATCATAAAATTCTTAAAAGTATTTCTGTGTTGCATCTCGCCGCTGGGAGCAAAAGGAAAGAGCATTGTGTGCATGCATCAACGAACATGGAACTTCCCATCTGACAGGAATCGTCCTTCCTGTTCGGAGAGAGAGGTCAGTGGTATCGGTGAAAGTGAACATTGAGTCAGTCGGCGTGTTCAACCGACTACATTCTCTTTCCAACGAGAAGTTCCGACGTTCTGACGTTGTAGTACGAACGAAGACTTAACGGTAGACGTATTCATTTTACAGTTAAATTTTTAGAATGACACTCTTTCACAGTCATTTTGTAAAAGCGTAATGACAGAATTTCTTGCCAGAATTAACACTGATTTAAAGATAGAACGTCAGAAAAAGACAGTAAATGATGGTTGATAACATAATATATTAAATACGATTTACAAACCAGAAGAAAGCTCATTTATATTATTTCAAGTTTTTATTTGCATTCTCCTAAATTGCATACCTTTGTACGAGCGCATTCTAACGGTATTCAACCATTTCAATGCCAACAACACATTAATTCCGAATCTGGCAAGTGTCCATTTCATCGAGCTTTTGACATAGTGGAATAAAACGTGTATGACTCACATGAATGAGAAGTACTCACCGTGCTGTTGCCTTTTCTTTCTTTAATAAGAAGCCGTTACTTTTCAGAGTCATCGCTCTAATTGCTATATAATAAGGCTATTAAGACGTGGAAATGTAGATAAGTCTACGGTTAGTAGCCTTGTAAGATATAAAACTTTTCACACGCGCTGCACGCGGTATATTACTGTTAGGTAGACGTTACAAAAGGGTAGCAACGTGTTGAACATTTCTTACTCACCATGTAATTACTTTATTCTTAAGCTATTTACCTTGAAGATGCTTATAATAGTAGTTGATTACGACGCATCAATTAAGAAAATCATCTCCTTTTCATTTGGCGCTGCGTTATGGTCCTACGAAGATCTCGGTTCTAGATATATCACATTTTCGGCAAAAATAAAACATACTACAGTGCGCCAGTAAGGACTCTCCGTAGTGGCACCTGTGAATGGAGAGACTGCTCGCAACACAAATTCTGTTCGTAGAACGAACTGCATCTCGTAACAAATGAAAAAGTAAATTGCAGTCATCACAATCATAACAGCCGACCTGCATGGCCGAGGTGACTAAGAGCGAGTACCGACTCAGCGCTTCCGACGGGTCGCGGGTACGAGTCCCGCCTTGGGCATGGTTATTTACACCTTGTCTCTCATGTATGAGTTGTCGCGGAGGGCCTCGCGTTCTGTTGACCCCAGATCAGAGGAGTCCGCGAGTGTGTTGGTTTAGCGTATGGTCGAATATGCGTCCCATCGGGACGTAAAGGAAAACCGGCTGTTGGCTGGATAAAAGCCCTAGAAAAAAAATTATAATAGATGCTGAAAGTGTTGTCCCCTTCACATGTTTCCCTGTAATCTGGTTGTTGCGAACATATATGTAATTTTGAATAACAGCTCCTTATTCGGTTCTGTGTAGGGAGACTTTCCAGGTGCACATTTCTATCATACTCGGAATAGCGATTGCTAATTTTTATGCATTATAGGGGTGGTGTAACAAATGATGCTGTTCTACATAAACATTTCTTCTTGACATTGCACCGACGAATGTGACATTGAAACCTCTCTCTTCTTTTTTTTCCTAGGACTTTTATCCAGCCAACAGCCGGTTGGCCTTTACGTCCCGAAGGGACGCATATTCGACCATACACTAGACCAACACACTTGCGGGCTCCTCTGATCTGGGGTCAGCAGAAGGCGAGGCCCTCCGCGACAACACATACAAAGTCAAGGGACAAACAACCATGCCCAAGGCGGGACTCGAACCCGTGACCCTTCGGACCGAAGCGCTGAGTCGGTACTCGCTCTTAGTCACCTCGGCCATCCAGGTCGGCACCTCTCTCTTCTTACTTCTCATTGTCAGAATGAATTCGATGGCACTGGACTATCTAAAGACTTCACATAAATATACACGAAAATTGGGAGATTAAGTTTAGACAACTAAATACGGATTCAAGTTCTTATTTTATGAGTTAGCAGGGTTCTTATTGCTAAGGCAGCTTTCCAAAACTGTTCTACATTCAAAACCAGCAACAATTGTCAAGTTCATACGGGAAATACAATTACCTTTATTAGAAAAACAATAAACACTTTTTTATTAGTTATTTAATGTCGCATCAACATCTAGGTCATTAGCGGCCACCATTGGAGTTAACGTTCAGGTAACTATGAAGATGAAACGAAATGGTGATGATAAGGGGTGAAAGGAAGAACACAAATACAACCATGCCCGAGGCGGGACTCGAATCCGCGACCGTTCGGTCCGAAATCACTACGACACTACTGCCTTAGGGCCACCGGGCCGACAACTTTCATTTAATGTTGGCATGTCAATAGGAAACAACAAAATGTCTATCTCCTTTGCAAAAAGACTACCAATAAATCCGACAAAATCAAAAAAAATAATGAATATGAATGTAAACATGTCAATCAACCAAATAATTGATAGAATTTACAGAAAATACGGTAGAACAAACACAGGCCTTGTGGAACACCTGGAGTGAAATGCAGTGCCAAGTTAACGGAATGACGGTCGTTTCTACACCGTACGTCGACTGTTGCAGCAAGGACGGTGAAATTGACAAAACTGTGACACCTTGCTGGCGAACTGAAGTACTAGTACAGCATCCGCATCGCACAAAGACTGCCGCAAGAGACACGCGTCCGCGCCCACATCGGCGACCGGCGCATACAAACGGCGAACGAAAGGGGTTACGGGAGCCCACGCTGCTCCCGCTGTTCGCGGCGGCGACGGCGGCGACGGCGGCGGCAGTGACGATGACGACTGACAACAATGGGTTGGTTGTTTGTTTAGGGATTCCGGGCGCGTCAACAGATTAGGTCGTTAGTCCCGTAAGAGTAGTGCATGTTTTTTCCTCGAGATTGATTGATTGATTTTTTCGTGTTTCCGGGCGCGTCAACTGTATGGTCATTAGTCCCGTAAGCGAAGTGTATGTTTTTCCTAGGGAAATGGCTGTGATCTTCCCTCCCTGGATGGCGGTGTCCGCTGCCGACTTACCGTCGGTTAGCGGGGTTTCCCCTTAACCAGGACTCTCCCACCAGCGGGACACTGCTCCAGCCGAGACTAGCTCTAAGCTCCCGACTCGTCTCCCAGAATGTGTGGTAGTGTAGTGCATGTTAGTGTAAGTGTGTGTGTAAGGGGAGAGGATAGGACAAGGAAGAGGAAGGAAAGATCGCGCGCGGTCCCTGGCCCGTTTGGTAGGGTACTGCTTCGGCATTCGGCAGGTGTTGATCGGAGAAATCACAGAAAACTACCTATCAGAGCAGCCGGACGCTAGAATACTCCTCCAGACTGAATTCGACCTAGCTGACAAGCTAGAGTCGAAAATCGTGCCGCCTTGAGGAGTGGGAACCTACGACCTCTCGGTCAGAGGCGTTGCAGTGACATCAGTTGATGAACGGAGCTACCGCTCCCGATAACAAAAATGGAGACAACAGCTACAACGTCACGGGTATGCAGAGTGAGTTTTATGCTTTTAGACACTGAAACACAACACTGAAAATGAATTCATTAGTTAATTCTTTATAGCGCTCGTTCGATGAACAAATTTCATTCTAACGCCTGAAACAGCCCCCCCCCAGCAAAAATATCAGATACAAGTTGTAAATCAAAAACCATGTTAATCCTCAATGACAAAATATTATAATTATACATCAATAACTTTCATATTCACAAAGGAAATATATACTTGTACACCAAATAAGAATACAATGTATAAGAAATGTATAAATTAAATAAACTCATTAATATGGGCTGGAAATTCGATCGATGTAGTAATAGTTCAAGCCTGAGAGCGTTTCTTTCTTAATCATTTGTTAGTACTGAAAATTCGCACTGTCTTTTCGTCACTAATTAAAATTAATGTTAAAAATACAGAAGGAGATAGCACTTACATACTGCACAATGTTGTCAATCCAGGAACACATTACGCCAGAATAAAATTGATTACCTGTTGGGCTGTAATGCAAATGTAAATCTGTTTCGGGAAGACGCTTAGTCTGTCTTGAATGAGAAGTACATAGCAAAACTTTATCTACGAACACACGAGTCAGAATTAGCCATTATGTACGAATGATTGATCACTTAACAATGGGACATTTTTAATGTGAGGGTTTAATTTATTTAAAGAAACCTTATTTCTTTAAAGAAATCTTTAAAGAAACAATATTTCCTCCTGAGACATTGTGTACATCGGCCCGAGAGGCAGAGAAGCAATATACTACTATGATTTAAAGAGGAATAAGATTGATGAATGTAAAACAATTGCTAGGATATTTTTTTCTAATTTCTTTGACTAGAGGTTTCCACATTTGAATCGGAAGGTAGGAATAGAGTTAAACGGCAGCCTGCTCTCTAATATTTACATCTGAATATGTCATTGATATTGCCAAGCCACAAATGACACCAGTCTTCAAATAGCAATGGAATATATAATTCAGTTAATTGAAATAATTACTATAAAAGCTTTAAACATTCAAACGGTCGTTAGATTTCATAATAGAATGCAGCTGCAATAACTAATCGCAGAAATCTTCAGTGCTAAGTAAGTTGAAAGGCAAATATGAAATTATCCCAAAGTGAAACAACCGTATTCTTTACAATCATTACAGTAATTAGTAATTATTGACAAATTATTATAAATAATACTAAAGAGCGGATGCAAATATATACTTGATGAAATAATTAAGAATAATTAGGATAAATAGCAAATAACATAGTTGAAAAGAGTAAGTACTTCTGTAAGAAGCAAAGCCTTGTCCTTCATGTCCAACCAGGATTTCGTAGATAACTTCGGGGTCAATTCAGCACGACGCTGCCATGTTGCATACAAACTTTACGTAATAACCATTCGTGAAATAAAACATCACCTTTCCAAATACAAATCCATTCGAAAAATAAAAGTGTTGCTTCTGCGAACTGCCAATGTACATTTCTCCGTAGTTGTATTTTATTATTAACGTTTCATTGGCGTCGGGGTCCCGAGGCCATTATGAATTCTGCGCTCCTTCACTGTGGGAGTGCAGCAGTCGCCAGTTGTGCGCTTTTTGCTGCTGGTGCTGGCATTGGAGCGTTGGCGCGCATGCGGTCGTGAGTCACGGTTGGCGCCGCCCGTTGCGCCCGCGACCTTGCCTCGCGGGATCCCCTTGAGGCGGCGGCGATTGTGGAGGTGGCGGTGGTGGCGGAGTGGTGGAGACGGAGGCGGTAGTGGCGACGGTGGCAGAGGCAGAGGCGGAGGCGATGGTGGCGGCGGTGGTGGCGGAGGCGGTGTTGCCGGTGGTGGCGGAGGCGGAGGCGGTGGTGGCGGCCGCGGTGGAGGCGGAGGCGATGGTGACGGAGGAGGCGGAGGCGGTGGTGGCGGCGGTGGCAGAGGCGGTGGTGGCGGCGGTGGAGGCGGAGGCAGCGGTGGAGGCGGAGACAGCGGTGGAGGCGGCGGTGGAGGCGGAGGCGGCGGAGGTGGCAGAAGCGGCGGTGGCGGTGGTGGTGGCGGCGGCGGCGGCGGAGACGGAGGCGGTGGTGGCGGCGGTGGCGGAGGCGGTGGTGACAGCAGTGGCGGTGGCGGCGGCGGAGGTGGCGGCGATGGCGGAGGCGGTGGTGGTGGCGTCGGCATCGGCATAGGCGGTGGTGGCAGCAGTGGTGGCGGCGGCGGCGGAGTTGGCGGCGGTGGCCGAGGCGATGGTGGCAGCGGTGGTGGCGGAGGGTGGTGGCGGAGGCAGTGCTGGTGGCGGAGGCGGAGGAGGTGGTAGCTGCGGTGACGGAGGTGGTGGTGACAGCAGTGGTGGTGGCGGCGGCGGCGGCGGTGGCGGTGACGGCGGCGGCGGTGGCGGCGGTGACGGCGGTGACGGCGGTGACGACGGTGACGGAGGTTATGGTGGCAGCGGTGGTGGCGGAAGCAGTGCTGGTGGCGGCGGAGGCGGAGGCGGCGGTGGCGAATAGAACGCGCCGCTGACGTAGCGGCCGCGGCGCCTACGCGCCGTCAGCTATTGTCCTGACGCTTCAGCTGTTGCTAGTCTCCTACCAGATTGAACCATTCCATCAGACTCTGAAGGACATGTCGGTTTCCAAGGTTTCTTCCTGAGCTGTGTAAATAGGTGGCATTAAGCTCCGGTCACCCAACTCTTAAAATAAGTTTTGGTATTCGTTGTCAAGTCAGCTGACAGGAACAGAAAGTTGTTCTGATCTTCGTACTGCCAGAAATTAAACGTATGTAGTTGCATAGACGTAAGTCGAACAGATAATATTTCCATACGGTAACAAATGTTATTACACGCAATTCTGTTCCAGTCATGAACATTCATTGTGAAGAATTTCAGCAAGGAAACTTCAAATACGATTTATCTTGATGGATTATTGTGTATATGTGTTGGCTTTTCTATTCTTGTAGCTTTGTTTTACTTCCCTTTCTGTGATTTGCCTAGTTATTGTTTCGGTTGATTTTCAGGTGTGACAGATAGTGAAGGGACGAGAGTCATTATCCCAGCAGCTACAAACGTAGTGTCATTTGTTACTGTGATTAAGTTATCAGGCCCGTTCGTGAAGCAAGAATAAGAAGCGTTTTCAACTCAGCAGTACCACCATACTTGCTTCAACCCATTGACTTCCGTGTGTTCCATTTTAACACCTGGTGATGCTCCTTGCGTGTTTATTCGTAGTATCATTACTAGTTCATTTATTATCGTTGCCTACTCCGTCGCCACAGATGAAGTTGCAACCTATCACGGCATTTCAAATTATTTGTTTTGATTCTTTCCCGGCAGGGGTTCATAAATTTTTTATTTTAAGATGAAGTAAAGTTACTTCTTAATTTATTTTCAATTTTCTGTTCATGGACATTAATAGTGTTAACGTTATGGTATGCAATAAAAACATACTATGTAAACTTTCGTACGCTCGAGAAAACATTAACAATGTTTGTATGCATTATTCTATTCACTTTTTGAATGAAAAGAACTAGAACGTGAAATTATTTTCTAATGCAATATTTAATTATTGTTAATAGCACTCAAAAGATGAATAGAACCAAAAAAACTTTTTAATTTTAAGTTTGAACATCCATTTGAAGAACAGCAGTCGTCAGTTTCTGGCTTCGGCCGGTCACGTCTCTGACAACTTTATCTTCCGAGTCACCAGCAGCACTGGGTTTTCTTTCGTGTTCGTAAGAAGTTGCAGCGACCAGTGGAGAAGCACTTTCTAAAGACAGCGCAGGTCTTTTTAATCCACAGACCTCCAGTTCTGTTTTCATCTCGCGCCTTCGAGATGAAATAAAATGGAAAAACAAAGCGACCTCCGCTCTCTCGCTGCGCTCTCTACGAGAGCTCAGAAGCGAGAGCGTCTGTGTGCTCGACTGTCTCTCAACCGCCTCGTTCTCTGCCCCTTCGCTCCAGCCTGGACTGTAGAGTCATCACAACGACAGATGCATCCCGCCCAGGAATTGACTAACTTCGACAGCCAGACGATAGACAATCAATTGCTGTATTCTCCTATAAACATAAGGAATCATTGTCGCTTCTTCAAAATTACCAATCGCAGTGTTCTAATGCTATTCGTCGTGATCATTCCAGCTCTCGAATTCGAGATTTCCTTAAAAATAGCACTGCGTTTTACAAATATGGAGATTGTGAATATGCACGATATTAATGTGTACTGGTAAATATACACGATATTAATGTGCGTGTTTATATCATGTGCATTAATAAATTAACAACCAGATTAATATAATTGAATTAAGTCTGATTTTTGTCACGGAAACGTGAACAAACACGTCTTACAGTCCTCGAGGTCTTGCAATATGCACTTCACCATTTCGCCACTCCCTTAACTCGGCTTCCTTTGCTGTTTCTCTCTCTCTGTCTGTTTCTCTCTCTCTCTCTGTCTGTTTCTCTCTCTCTCTTTCTGTCTGTTTCTCTCTCTCTCTCTGTCTGTTTCTCTCTCTCTGTCTGTTTCTCTCTCTCTCTGTCTGTTTCTCTCTCTCTCTATCTGTCTGTTTCTCTCTCTCTATCTGTTTCTCTCTCTCTCTATCTGTCTGTTTCTCTCACTATCTGTCTGTTTCTCTCTCTATCTGTCTGTCTGTTTCTCTCTCTCTCTCTCTCTCTCTCACACACACACACACACACACTCTCCTTCATGGAAGTACTGATTCATCCAGCTTCATCATTCGTCCTTGGTGTTCATGATCTTTTGCTTGCCTTGAGCAACTCCTCTATTGACTCACCGCATCTTTTCCCAACCGACTTTCTCACTCTCCCCCCTCTATCGATCTCTTCCCTCCTCCCCAAATACACTCATCGTCTCAATGCGCACTTACAATTTCTTTGCATGTCGGCCTTCGGATATTTCTTTCTCGCATTTGCAGAAACATCAGCGATTCATTTTCGTATTTTATTTCTCATTTCTCTTCATAACACTTTATTCCTTTGGCAATGTCCAAACCACAGAGAAATCTCTTCTTGGTACGTCGTGAATCCAATTACATCTACGTCTCCTTCATATTAATTTTAACAATAACTTCCAGGCAGATATTATCATGAAGTACCGAATCCTTGCCGTTTCTAGAATAGTAATATTCTGAAATGTTAATGCTCACGAGCTGAATTGCAATATAGAAATCTATTTTCATTAGAACTCCTAAGAATTCACGTACTTGGTGGAACTATTATGTTACAAATCCAAAAATGATTCGCCTTTCTGCCATCTCTTTCCCATCTCCTTCTCCATCCTAGCTCCATAGCTCCGTGCTGCGCTTGCGTCTTCTGTTCTCGAGCTTTTAGCGAACGCACTCTGTAGCTGGCAAGAGGCCGACCCCCACTCATCTCCCCAGGACTTGGGGCCCTGATGGACGTAATTCTGTTTCTTACAGGAGCGGACCGGGAGCGGTAGCTCAGTACATCAACTGATGACCGGGAGGTCCTAGGTTCGAATCCTGACGGCGGCAGGATTTTCGACACTAGCTTTTCAGCTAGGTGGAATTCAGTCTCTGTCTAGAGGAGAATTCTAGTGGCCTGCTGCTATGATCGGTAGCTTTACGTGGGTTTTCCGACCAACACCAGGCGAATGCCGGAGCAGTACCCTACCAAACGGGCCACGGACCGCGCGTGATCTGCCCTTCCTCTTCCTTGTCCTATCCTCTCCCCTTACACACTCACTTACACTAACATGCATTACACTACCACATATTCCGGGAGACCGGTCCGAAGCTAACAGCTAGTCTTGGCTGAGGCGGTGCCCCTGCTGGTGGGAGAGTCCTGGTTAGAGGGAAAACCCACTAGCCGACGGTAGGTCGGCGCCGGATCTCGCCATTCAGCGGGGGAAGATCACCGCCATCTCCGGAGAAAAAATATGCACTACACTAACGGGACCTTCATTCGAGGTTGAGTTCCACTTCAAGATTATCTACGACAGCAATCAATCAAAATTGTTTGTTCTTCTTGCAATATGACATTGAAAGCTACATTTTATAAAAATTTTGTTAATGTAAAACAATTAATTGTTTTTCCCTTTCATCACATTCTTACATATTTATCATTTTGGAAGTACACTTTTAACGTATACGGGTTTCTTAAAGTTTAAATGTGCTTAGTCTCTAACCCTATAGAATTTCTATATTGCATTTCATTAAAATAGAAAGTATAAAATAATTATATATATATGAACACAAAGCATTATATTCAGTTAGCATATACCCTCAAAAGATTTATAATAAATACATTAATAACATTTTCTTAGTAAAGTAAATACCTTAAAATCATATGATTCTGGAAGTTAAAAGGATACATACTGTAGAATTTGACTCTAGGAGGGGTGAAACACAAACTTGAAAATATTTGGGGTAGAAATTGAAAATATACTTTGGATTTTCAGGGAGATGTGACGATTCTTTTTACGCTTTATTATTTTAAAGTGAAATGAGGCTAGAAATGGGAAAAGGATGTGTTCATTATTGTGAAAGTTTCTTCAAACTGTCTTGAAAACAAAAATTGTACAAAATAGTTATTTTCATATTAAATGTGTGAAGTTTCCGTTTTTTTCATGGTCGAGATTGAGATTTTTTTGCCGACACCGTAGGTTGAGGCAAAGAATCTCAATCGAGACCATGAAAAGGGCGGAAACTTTACACACGAAATATGAACAACATTTTTTCTACAACTGCATAAAAATATAATACAAATAGTTTGTATATTTTGTAAGTCCGTAGCCCAGAACCAAACGTGCAAAAAAGTATTCTAAAACCGCGCAAAAAAGACTTTTTTCACGGTAACAAGATAGATGTCTTGGCAACGATCTTTTTTTAATGGCGATTAAAAGTTCACGTACTGCTAGCGATGCAAAGAAGTTGTCTTTTTTATGCAGTTGTAGAAAAAACAATGTGTCGGTATCGACTTCAACATAATGAGAGTAAGAATAAGAAACCAACATTTTGCAGCAATAAATAGATAAAGAAATTAAACCATAATTTTATATAGTCAATATATTTATTAATGTGTTATAATTTCAACAAAACGTTCTTCACGGATTAATAATCTGTTTTTCAACCAACTGTCTCAAGCCAAATTATCTGATATGCTAAACATATGCAGTAGAAATAATTAAAAAATATAAAGTGTTAATAAATATCAAGGAATATTTTAGCGGGCGATTTGTCTCCCGAACAAACACTATATATTCATTTGAAGAAAGAAAAAGAAAGAAAGAAAAAAAGAAAAAGAAAAAAAGAAAGAAAAAAGAAAGAAGAAAGAAAGAAAGAAAGAAAGAAAAGAAAAAAGAAAGAAAGAAAGAAAGAAAGAAAGAAAAGAAAAAAGAAAAGAACAGAAAAACAAGAAAAAATAAGAAAAGAAAAGAAAAGGAGAGGTCTGATAGTCCAGCCGCCGTCAATCAGAGCGTCTCTTCGCCTGGCGCCGCGGGGAGCGCGTCCGCGCGTGAAAGCGCCTTTCAATGGCGCGGGGCAGCTGTTTACACTCCCTTCGTGCAACACGTGAGCGGGCGCTCCACTCCACTCCAGGGCGGGGCTGGGTGGGGTGCGGTGGGTTGGGGCGGGGCTGGGAGGGGGCGGAGGGGGCGGGGAGGGGCGGGACGGGGCGGGGCGGGGCGGGGCGGGGTGGGACGGGGTGGGACGGTGCGGTGCGGGGCGGGTGTCAGTAAGCCGGGACGGAGCGGGGCGGAGCGGGGCGGAGCGGGGCGGAGCGGGGCGGAGCGGGGCGGAGCGGGGCGGAGCGGGGCGGAGCGGGGCGGAGCGGGGCGGAGCGAGGCGGAGCGGGGCGGAGCCGGCTGGCGGGGCATGGCGAGGCTGGGCTGGGCGTGGCGGGGTGGGGCGGAGCGGCGCGGTGCTGTGCCGCGATGTCGCTGGAGGACAGGTTATTAATATCGGCGCCTCTCCTTGTCCCCCTCCCCCCCCCAAACGCCGCGCCAGTTTTGCCAAGAATGAGGGGGGGAGAGCGGCATTCCGCAGAGAAGAGGAGAGGAGAGCATTCACCAACAGCTTTTAAAGTAAGGTCTGCAGGTCCTCACGGATCAACACAACTATCTTTGGGGGTTCGTGAATGTTTCCTCCCTCGTGATTTAAGCTTCTATATTTTGATTTTGAAAAGGGATGTAAATAAATTCCATATTTTTATATTGTATTGTACAGTGTTTGTTAGTTTAATAAAAGTGTAAAATTCACATTAATTCATTGTTTGAAAATCATATAAAAAACTGTAAAAGGTTTACGTGTGCTGTTCATAATTAGCATTTCCTAGATGACTGAGAAGGTCAGAAGGTTCTTAGAACGTAAATGAATCTTTCAAAGATCCAAAAGGATATGAAAGATTGTTAATCCATTATTGCGTGGTACGATGAAACTCATTATTGCAAATATAGAAAAGGATTCGAGAATTATCCCGTGGCATTCACAAATGGCATCAGACAGACTTTCAGTTAGTAAACTAACACAAAATACAACCACGTTATCTAAGAACAGACATTATTAGAGAGATAGAGAATATGCAATTCTTCTGAGGCAATCCACGAATGGAAACGAAACTCATTACAAGGCAGTGGCTTCGAGGCTCGTGCTGCGGCGTTCACGAACGGGTGCCGGCCAAACCCTGGCGCGGCGCCGGGCGGCGATTGAAACTCTGATACGCGGCGTCGCGGGCCCCGTCCTCCGCGGGCGGGGGAGGTGGAGGTGGAGGGCCAGTGATTGGCCGGAGATGGCGCTTCCTGCGGCACGGCGACCGTCGGCGCCCCCGGATATTGTCCCCGCCCCGCTTCGAGCCCCGGTGCGCTCTCCTACCCCCGCCGCCGCTGCAGTTACTCCTTGGCGCCAGCACTCGATTGATTGATTGATTTTTCGTGTTTCCGGGCGCGTCAACTGCTTTGGTATTTAGTCCCGTTAGTGTAGTGCATGTTTTTTTCTCGGGAGATGGCGGTGATCTTCCCCCGCTGGATGGCGAGATCCGGCGCCGACCTACCGTCGGCTAGTGGGGTTTCCCCCTAACCAGGACTCTCCCACCAGCGAGGCACCGCCCCAGCCGGGACAAGCTCTAAGCTCCCGACCGGTCTCCCGGAATATGTGGTGACAGCGGAATATGTGACAGAACTCCATCTCTACAATCAACCTTGAATCCATCATCTCTCCTATCTCTGTCCCATATAGCATGCCTTGTACTATGGAGTTATTAATGCTAATTTTATTTCACCTCGTTCCCTTCTTACTCTGTATAATGCTATTACCTTTCGTAGTTGCTGCTCTGCCTTGACTAATTGTATGAGCTATTTCATCATGGTTGCCACATTTGACAGATATCCTCAATCCTAAATACTGGAATAATTTAATAGTTTTTATTTTCTGGTTTTCCAGGTCTGTTCCTACTCCTCCAACTACAAAATATTCAGTCGTACAAATATTAATTGTTTGTGTTCGTTTTTCATGTTTTTCAGCTTTATAAAAAAGCTATTCTGAGTTTTCAGAGCGTATAGTTCAAGTCCATATTGTCTCCTAACAAAATTACCCGGTCTTCTACAAAATTGAGGATAACAGGTGATTGTCTCGGACAGGCACTTTTCCATGGCACAGCACTTCCTCCTCCAATTCTTCGGCACACCATTCAAATATACTTTAATAATGTACGAACCAGGAAGCATCACTGTTTCAGGTTCTCTTGGAATTATCTCGGCACTTTATTTTCCCATCTTAACACATGCGGTTATACCACAACCAGATTTTGCACTGTATGTGCTTCGTACTTACCTTTTTTAAATCTATGAAAGTGATGCATTCTGCTAATGCAGTTTCAATAGCAAAGTTATAGTTTTATTTCACAGAGCTCGAGTGGACGGTTGACATAGAATGCCAATCAAGTGCGAACATAAGAAAGCTCTCAGATAGAGAAAGCGTTCCTCGAAATCCATAAAATTCATATGGACGTACTGGGCACGCGTTTTGGTCTGTTGGACAATTTCGATCAGTGATTCACTAAATTGATGTACTGCGCGAGAAAATGAAATGGATTCAATGCCATAAATACTATCGGACCAGCTGAACAACACGAGAGATGTCACACATGGTATAATACTTTTATTCCGTTCTCTGGAAATGTCACATCACAACAGTTGTTAGTTGGTGTGTCGGGTACGAATTTAAATGAAATGCTGTGCAAAAGTGCTCTTCTTATAAGAAGCCGCTTTTGCGCAAACAATTGAACGACAAACGGACGATAATGCAAATAATGGATTCAGTTATAGCCTCGATTTACAAACGCCAACCGCGTCCGTTATTCGTTCTACAATAATAGTCTATGACGTTACTATTATCCTTAGCGTTTTGTATCGTACGTGGACTTTATACTCAACACATTATATATTATTAAGGAAACTTAATATCGAATTCATTCAGTAACATAAAACTCGTCAATGCTGACCGTTGCTTGCCTGTGACCACCAAAATGTCACACTGGCAATTCACAGGTGAAAGCATCCTTAAAAATTTAGGGTTAGGGGTTATAATAGAAAAGATCTTATAACATACCTAGTAAATTTGAGTAGATTATTTTACACATAAAAACAAAATTGAGATTTTAGGTATTCGTTTTTTATAAAAAATTCAGATATTTCTTTAAAATTCGAAGAAAAAATATGTACTATTGGACACTCTCTTGTTTTTTTAATTAACTCGAACTATGACCTTTGTAAACAAACGGTTTATAATCTTATTTTCTAGACAGTCACAATTTTTGTCTGCAATTTGTATGCTCCAAAAGCTGTCACATCAAAATGGACGTGGTGGCGGGCACGGCATACTCGCAGCGTTCCCTCGTCTAAATATGTTTCCTTCCTGGCAGCTATGAATGACTGGAAGGCAGGATAGGCGTGTGGCCGTAAAACGGAACGCACGTAATTTTTTAACGCGGCGTGTGCGCCCACGCCTCCATAAATCACCATCCGCCCCATTGGCCAATGCAGCGCCTCTGACCGGGAGGTCCTAGGTTCGAGTTCCGACGGCGGCAGGATTTTCGACACTGGCTTTTCAGCTAGGTCGAATTCAGCCCCTGTCTGGAGGAGAATTCTAGCGGCCGGCTGCTCTGATCGGTAGTTTTCCGTGGTTTCTCCGATTAACACCAGGCGAATGCCGAAGCAGTACCCTAACAAACGGTCCGTGCGATCTTTCCTTCCTCTTCCTTGTTCTATCATGTGCCCTCACATACACTTACACTAACATGCACTACATTACCACATATTCCGGGAGACCGGTCGAGAGCTTAGATCTTGTCCCTGGGGTGGTGCCCCGCTGGTGGGAGAGTCCTGGTTAGGGGGCAACCCCACTAGCCGACGGTAGGTCGGCGCCAGGTCTGGCCATCCAGCGGGGGAAGATCAGCGAGAAAAGTGCACTACACTTACGGGACTAATGACCAAAGAAGTTGACGCACCCGGAAACACGAAAAAAAATCAGTCCATCAACCCATTCGCCCATGCCCTCCGGTCTGCGCTCGCAGAACCAGAGTGGCTGCAGCACAAACGTTGAGCTAGTGTGGAGCACTCGTATGAGGACAAGGGAGGCAATATCCCTCTTCTGTCAAATGAGAACATTTGAATGCAGTGTGGAGTATTGACACGATCGTCAAATTACTATTCCAGGTGTATATAATCACTTGCGTATGTTAACGCTACGTAATGTTACAGCTCTCTAAATAGGACACTGAAATGTATGTCATTAATTTGGCCAGGCATATTATTCGATTGTCTCACATCCTCGTTATTAGCAATACAACACAAGTAGATTTGATGTAATATAAACTCCGTTTTCTGTTCGAAATTAACCTTATGAGAGCTTGACCTAAAATCGAATCGTTTATCGAATTTTGAAGTTTCCATTTAAATATCTATTTTTTTATTACATAGAAAAGTTTTTAATCGACAAAGTCGTTCATACATAGTAGATCATTCTCAGTATGAAAAAACGTCTTAAGTAAATGCAAACCCCAACAAAGACATTTCATGAAATATCTTAAATGACTCATTATAGTTTCTTTATTATTAGAAAGTAAAATAAATTACATAAATGATGTTTGTCGTTACATCAATAAGAAAATTGTCTAAATTATGAATTGCTTTTAAAACGCAGTAATGACATCGCTCTAAAAATTTGCTGACAAAACCAACAGCCTAATCTAGGCTAATATGCAGTATATTACACCCGTGTTATTTAAAATAAATTGTTTTGAACATCCTGCAACTGCTTTGAATTTTAAAATAACATTTATCATGTTTTACACTTTTATTCCTATCAACGATTTATATCCAATATAAATTTTATTTCACACTGTTTTATATTAATAACTTTTTATTTTAACATTATTTTGTTGAATTAAACGTGCAGAAAATGTACGAAACATTATATTTCATGCTATATAATATCTAGAAATTAATCACGGACAATGTATTAAATGAATTTAAGCAAACAATTAAATTTTGAGAGAGATCTGATTAGTACATGACATTTCGACATGTTACTCCCAATTCCGACAACGTTACCAGATTTCCCGTTCAGAGTTAACGCATCGTTGCCTGCGAATTCCCGTGTCCCATTTGCAGCACAAATGCGGCTTCCTATTCGAATCTCTGTATCAGTCCCATCCGCTCCCATTACATCCAATGCGATGGGCTTCTTCATTTAGTGGTTCGTAGCGAGTGGTGATCAATAGTTCCAATTCCTTTCTCAGAAGCTCACTGGTAATAGAGAACGCCCCAGAGAAGTAAAATGCCTCTGCTGTCACATTGCATTGCCACGCCGCGAGTCAGAGCTCAGCTCGTTTTTGGATTTTTCTTTTCGGAGACCTCGGAATCGACGCCGGTAGAGACAAGGATGGAGGAGGCAAAAAGAGAGAAATCTGACAAGGGCAGTTGTGGAGGAGGGTGGAAAAAAATCAGACACATAAATGAAATAAACTATAAATAACGCCTTCTAAAATCAACAGATTTAATTGTTTAACATCGCAGGCAGTGTTACATTGAACCTAGAAATAGAATAAAATGCGATATTTTTGAGTGTCTGACTGTCAATGTATTGTTATTTCCTAGTGTTTAGTAGTATCTTGAAAATAAAGTAATTCTGAAAATTGTGGGCTGAAATCTTTCATGACTTTGAGTAATTATGTTGATTTTCCATGTGAGGCAAATCTCAGTAGAATACCATGACGAGTCAGCAGATTTCTTCGGGCCTGCCGATACCACACATACAGTTGCGTGGAAAGTAAATTCTTGCCCGTTTTCATTCCCATTTAAATCAAAATTGAAAATTATATCCAAAAACGCACTTTACAGGCATCTCCATTAAAACGATTGATCGAGTAGAAATGAAGAGATTGTATTGCTCATGGTAGAGCATACTAAATTCCCAGGTTTGAAGCATTTTTACGCTTCCAAGTACGACTTTAGAACTCGAATACCACAATGTAGAGCTTTCCGCAGGCAACTGCAAGAGATGTGAAATTTTGTGCGTAGTAACCAAGAACAGTTTTAACTGGCGCTGAAAAAAAGGTCTTATGTAAATTCACGTTAATTCTGAATTCTCGTAATATTTATCTTCGAGAGATTCTCGATGATGCATTTTAATAATTTAAATGTTAACTCCTTTTAATCCAATAATACTCTTCTAAATAAAATCATTTTATATTGCACTTGTCTCAGGACTTCATAAATCAACAATAATATGTCTGGCACATAGTAGAAATAAAATCTATTTTTTTGATCAGAAGTGGGTATTTGAGAGATATCTTAAACATCGTCCCGTTAGGCGCTTTGTTTCAATGTTGATTGGAGAAAGTTGAATTTTTAAATGTTAGTTTCCAAGGCAACGTTTCATAAATTTCTGACATCCCTACGGAAGCAATGAACTCCATTTTATGCATGAATGCGGCCCCCAACTCTTTTTCTGCGATTCGCGGCCGCTGTCGGTTCGCGTCGAGCGCCGAGCCGCGCGGCCTCCCAGGGGCGAGCAAGAACGAAGGGGGTGGGGAGGGGGGGCGCACCGCAACCACAGAAGCCGCGCGACGAAGAGGGCCTCGCATAAGACGTTCGCCTCCGCTGCGACCGTCTCCCCAGGCTCCCTGGATCCTGCTGCTTCCCTCCGTTGGCTCGCTCACACTCCTTGCTTTCCACATTCCCTCTCTTCCTGCTAACCCCTCCTCCTCCTCTTCCCAGCCCCCCTTCATCCTCCCACCCTCCCTCATCCTCCCCAACCCTTCTTCCTCCCAACCCCCTCATCCTCCCAACCCCCCTCTTCCTCCCACCCCTTCTTCCTGCCAACCCCCCTCTTCCTCCCAACCCCCTCTTCCTCCCACCCCTTCTTCCTGCCAACCCCCTCATCCTGCCAATCCCCCTCATCCTCCCGACCCCCTCATCCTCCCGAGCCCTCTTCCTCCCGAGCCCTCTTCCTCTCAACCCCTGTTACTCCTGCGTCCCTACTACCCTCCCATCCACCATCCATCACAGTCGTCGGTCTCCCACCCTCCCTCCGCTGTCCTCTCGTCCACCAACCCTCCACCCTCTTTCTGGAGTAGCTCTCCCGCCTTCTGTCCACCCCTCGGCCCAACCATCGCCATACCATCGTCCTCCGTCCTCGAGGCCCCTTTCGTCCTCCGCCACACGCTCCCCCGCGCTCCCCAGCCCTTTGTCGTCCGCCCTCCATCATTCGTCCTCGCGCGCCCTCGCTGCCTCTTGGCGACCCCGAGGGCCGCGCTTCATTCGCGTGCGCCGCGGCGTCCGGCCCAATTAACTGCGCTCGCGCCGTGACGTCAGCGGCGCGCCCTGGCCCTCCCTCCGTCACGGGACCGCGCGCCCTCTGCGGCCGCACAGGCAAGTCAGGCATTTTGCCTTGATTTTCAGGAATTGACGAGCTGCGGATCGTGTGAACAATTCATTTGTGTTCTCGAAATCGTTGTAACTCGAAGTGACAGTCTTGAAGTGAATTTATTGAAGTACGTTCACTTGCGCGTTCATTCTGTCACTTGCGCGTTCATTCTGTCACTTACGCATTCAATCCTTCAATTACAAATTTATTCGATCATTCATTCATTATTTTTTCATTCAGTCATGCATTATTTCATTAATTCACACATACACGCTTATAAAATTGGTTCTTTGCATATAATGTAAATCTGCATGTAATACAATAATACTACATGCACATAAAATTGTTACTTTGGGAAAAACTACAAAAATGTAGCATTGTTTCGATAATAGAGAAAATTTAGAAACAAATTCTTTGGTGTTACGTCAGTATGTACTACAGTTCCAGATTGCATTTTTCATTAACACAAACTAGCTACAATTTATCATGGAAGAAGCTTACAAAGAAACATAATTAAGCACACAACTATTCCAAAAATGCATAAGAATTCCTAATTAAAAATTAGGCGCATCTTCTATTACGATATTAATACAATTTAAGTCCTGACCTGAGCAATGTTATTTGTTGAACTACCTAATATGCCATGGCACATTTTACATGCAATGCAATTAGCAGATTTGATACAAATTAGTGTAGTAATCTGATAGAGAGAGAGAGAGAGAGAGAGAGAGAGAGAGAGAGAGAGAGAGAGAGAGAGAGAGAGAGAGCGTGTGTGTGTGTGTGTGTGTGTGTGTGTGTGTGTATAGCTGACTTGATGTTTTCTTATAAAGAATGTTTGATGTGCTAAATTACATTTTTTCTTATTTTTCTGCTGTGCTGTTTCTATAAAGTGTTCAAGCGATGCATTTAATAATCACTAACACTGAAAATCCATATTTAAAGTTATAGTCCATTTCAAGAAGTGATGAAAAATATTTGATTGATAATATAAATAATTTAAATATTTTAATTTTTCTTTTTAAATTAGGAAAGAATAGTGAAATGCAGAGAAGTGTAGTTATAGGTTTGTGTAATGGGCATTTAAAGAGATGATACATTTACAAAGATTATTCACATATTAAAAAAAAAAAAAAATTTGCTTTAAATTCTTACCGCTCACCTCTCAGGAAAAAGTGGCAGCATTTGACGACCACCTTTTGAGTAATAGTACAGCTTTACCTACCTGTAAACAAAAAATACAAATGTAAATAAAGACATTTTACAAACATATTCAAGAAACATTTTATCCTAATTTAAATACGATTTTTGAAGAAATGTTTACTACAAAATACAAAACAAATCTAAAGCCTATTATGTCCAATATGACTAACATGGAGAGCTTTTGAAGAACATTCATTTTCATGGTTACACACTCCTGAAATCTCGTATTCGTCTCTTTCATCTAGAAAATACCACATGAATGTCACATTCACTAGCACAGAGTCTGAATAGCCTGCAGATCCTGGGCGCATGTACGCATTCAGTGGCTCTATGACGCCTACTCTGTTCCGTCAACGCAAGCACTTCCATCTATTCTCCACAGACACTCCCTTTTCATTCGTTCTCAGCTCTTGTCAACGCTTCTAATGCTGCCATCACCTTTATTACACGTTTCCTCTGTCTACACCGCCCTTGTCGCTTCCATTACAGCATTTGCCACAGGTTCAATCCACTTACACCATCTGCCACGTTAGCTGCATCACTCCATTCATTTTCCTGTCACTGCTGGCTCATTCACCTTCCTTTCCCCCTATTTCTCTTCTTCACGCCAATGAATGGAAATTTCGTGTCTCATTGCCGTAATTTTCTCCGACCCCCCTATCATTTTAACATGTGCCAACTCCATCACAAATTCATCTAGAACCATATTCCTCTCGGTATATCGGCGACCAAGCATAAAGTATCAAGGTCGTGGTTTTACAAAGAAATAATTTAATGCTGAGTAGATGATTTCGATAATATTATTGGAAACGCAAGAGATTTTGCGTGTTTACCATTGTCACTACAATTTTCTCATAATTTCTTACTCATACTCCCTCTCACTCCCTAACTTCTCTCTATCGACAAATCGTTGTTTCTTATCTAATTATCAGAATCAACTTCGTACAGTTATCACTTAGGTGTATCCCTCCATAGCAAATTCTTATTTTAATTGTTCTTCAAATATTCTACATAACTTACGCAAAGAACTGTTGCCGATGATGACGTCTGCAACACGTAGGCTGCATAGCATATTCTTCGCGCACATCATTGAGCTATCTTCCTCCACCTAAACCATTCAGTATGTCGTTAATTTTCCCATCCTCCTCATACCATATACTACAGCTCGGAGAACTTACAACCAGTCTGTGCATTTGGATCGGTTATGCGAAATATATGAATTGATTATTTCGTGTTTCCGAACGTATAAACAGAGATGGTCACTATTCCCGTAATAGTAGTCCATGTTTCATCAGGGTATGCGCTTTACCCGCTGGAAGGCGAGAGCCGGTGCCAACCTACACGTCAGTTTGCGAAGTTTTCCTCATCCAGGTGTCTCCCAGCCGGGAGACGCTCTATGCACACAACTCGTCTCCCGACATGTGTAGTAGTGTAGCACGTGTGAGTGTGTTTGTAAGTAAGGGGTGAGAATTTGATAAGGAAGAGGGATAGCGCGCGGTACGTGGCCCGTTTGTTTGGGTACAGTTCCGGCATTCCTGGTGTTGTTTGAAGGAACCACCGAAAATCACCTATCAGAGCAGCAGTCGCCTAGAATTCTTCTCCAGGCAGCGCTGATTTCGACCTAGCTCTCTAGCTAGTGTCAAAAATCCTGCCACCGCCGGAACTGGAACTCTAAGACTTGCCGGTCAGAGAGGTTCCAGTGACATCAGCTGATGTCTTGAGCCACCTCATCCGATGAAAATTCAGTGCCGCCTAATTTATTAATCCTTCCACCGTCGGAACTCGAACCCTAGGACCTGCCAGTCAGAGAGGTTCCAGTGACATCAACTGATGCCTTGAGCCACCTCATCCGATGAAAATTCAGTGCCGCCTAATTTATTAATCCTTCCACCGTCGGAACTCGAACCCTAGGACCTGCCAGTCAGAGAGGTTCCAGTGACATCAACTGATGCCTTGAGCCACCTCATCCGATGAAAATTCAGTGCCGCCTAATTTATTAATCCTTCCACCGTCGGAACTCGAACCCTAGGACCTGCCAGTCAGAGAGGTTCCAGTGTCATCAACTGATGCCTTGAGCCACCTCATCTGATGAAAATTCAGTGCCGCCTAATTTATTAATCCTTCCACCATCGGAACTCGAACCCTTGGACCTGCCAGTCAGAGAGGTTCCAGTGTCATCAACTGATGCCTTGAGCCACCTCATCCGATGAAAATTCAGTGCCGCCTAATTTATTAATCCTTCCACCGTCGGAACTCGAACCCTAGGACCTGCCAGTCAGAGAGGTTCCAGTGTCATCATCTGATGCCTTGAGCCACCCAATCCGATGAAAACTCAGCTCCGCCTAATTTATTAGCATCAGCCACCCCGTCCTGTGCAATGCCCCGACCACTTTCCCAGGCTTCTGCCTCCGCCGCGGCGCCTGGCGTCCACAGCCCCGCGGCCATCGATTGCGCCGACGCGCACACGTACAATACAAAGCGCTTTTAATTACGTCGTTGGGTGCAGGGCGCGCGCGTTATTTCCCTGCGGATTCCGACCCGCCCGCCGATTATTACGATCGAATATCACGCGGATAAAGCCGCCTTGGTCTCGTTTGGCGGCCATGTTGCCCGAACAGCCCAGCGCCGCGCTCCAATCCCATGACTAAAGCTGGCGTTCGGCGGCGCATCCCGGCACGGCGGACGCGATTTGAAAGGAACAAAAGCGTCGGAGCGCCGAGGCAAAATGGATGCTGTTGCTTAACTAGGGGAAAGTCGCCCTCTCTCCTTGTTTGCCTCTCGATCCCCTTGTAGCCATTGGGGAGGGAAAGACCCGCGTAAAAGGCTTTGGTTAAAAACGTTACACTGGGGTTACTCTACGGAAAATGCATCATCGGGGCTTTTGACATCCTAATGACATTTACATGGGTTTGTGTGAAGCCGACGCAGAAACGCGGGGAGATGAAATGGGAATTGAGAGGTGACTGGGGTTCAGAGAATGGGGTTGGAAGAGGGTGTTGAAAAAAAGATAAGCAGACTCCTTGCTTTGTTGAGACTGGAGAGATGAGTGGCGGTGGCCGTGGCGGTGGGGGAGGCGGAGTCAGTAGGGAGGAGGGGGATTCCGGGGATATGAATCAGGAATCAGACGAAAAAGTAAAAAGATTCAAGAGAGGACAGGAAAAGGAGGGTCAGGAAGATGCATATAAGGAGACGAAGTGAAGAGAATAGTGATGTGAGAAAATGAGAAAGCAAAATGGGAGCATTGCGAACTACTCTCCACAAAACGGATGAATTAAGCAAACCCAAAGCGCAGAAACGAGAGAAGAAGGGAAGAGGACACGCCGTGAAGAGTCAGAAAGCTGTGGAGTGCGGAGGAAGTTTGAGACGGCGGCGGGGTGTGAGGAGGAGTGGGGCGTGGAGGGACGTGGCGGGGCGGGGCTACGAGTGGTGGATCCGGCCGGGTGATGCGGGGCGAGAAGGGCATCGCCGGGCGGGGGAGCGGAGCGTGGCAAGGTGAAGCGGGGCGAGGCGTGGCGAGGCGGGGCGAGGCGGGGCGAGGCGGGGCGAGGCGGGAGGCGGGCGGGCGCGAGGCGGGGCGAGGCGGGGCGAGGCGGGGCGAGTGGGCGAGGCGAGGCGGCGAGGCGGGGCGAGGCGGGGAGGCGAGGCGGGGCGAGGCGGGGCGAGGCGGGGGCGAGGCAGGCGCGGGGAGAGGCGGGCGAGGCAGGCGGGCAGGGGCGAGGCAGCGGGGCGAGAGCGGGGCAGGGCGAGGCGGGCGAGGCAGGGGCGAGGCAGGGGCGGGCGAGGCGGGGCGAGGCGGGAGCGAGGCGGGGCGAGGCGGGGCAGGCGGGCGGGCGAGGCGGGGCGAGGCGGGGGCAGAGGCAGGCGGCAGGCGGGGAGGCAGGCGAGGCGGCGAGGCAGGGCGCAGGGCGAGGGAGGCAGGGAGGCAGGGGGCAGAGGGCGAGGCAGAGAGGCTGAGAGGCAGGGGAGGCTGAGGCCGGGGGGGCGGGCGGCGGCGGAGCTCATTTGGTGAATGGGTTGGTGGTGAGTGGTGCGCGCGAGGGGCGGCGGAAGACCGGCGCCGCCACCGCCACCGCCACCGCCTGGGGCTCGCTGTCGGCAGCCGCATCGGCAGATTGGCCGCGCGCCAGGGGCTAATGCTTGGCTCCAGGTGCGCGCGTCGCTTCTTCTGTATGCGTTTGCGATCTCTGGGCTCAACACTGTTGGCGAACGCAAAAAGATAACTAGTCATGTTTTCACCGTTACTTTTAAGCTTATCCTTTCATGTATTTTGAAAATCTGTTGCTACCTCTGGTCGTATAAGGCATTACTAGACCCACATTTTTGCTCGCTCAAACAATTTCTAAAGACAAAGGCAGAAAAATCAGAATAACAACAACTTACGTCTAGATTTTAAACTATTTCAGTGGATCATTGTAATTTCTCGGTGTCTGGGAATATTACATTTCCTGGAATGATGGAAAGATGCCCGAATTATCGACGCTCATAATTGAGAGAGATAATTGAATATAATTTGAAAATACGAATTTCAGAACTTAAAATTATATTTACGTCGAAAATATTATTGTTGAAAATAATTGACGGAATTGCCAAGGAATCCTATTAAACTAATATTTGATAATAAATCCAAATATCTTCGCTAAGAGGAAATTAACTGAGTATTACTCTAGGTACAGCGAATTATTCACCAATAACGAACATCCGAAATCATATTTAATTGATCGAGATGAAAACAAATGTCATTAAACATTCAAACATTGAATTGAAATAGTGATTATATTTAATATTTTATACCAGTTTAAAGTATTGTTAATTGATAAAAACAGTTATTGATAATAATTTGGAGGAAGGCGTGATTTTCATAGAATTTACGTGAATTACGCGAGTTCATTTACAGGTTGTGAACTTCATCACCAATTGTGAGAGTTATCTTTGTTTTTTAAAGTTTTATGATCAACGATATTACATTGATAATTTCTTATAATAATGGCAGTTACATTCAAAATTATGGTCTTAAAACGGCACGCACTTTCTCGCCCGTATTTTCACGCAAAATTACGAGAAACGTTCTCAAATTTTCGAAAACTTGCACGTGACTTTATTTTAAAAATATATCGTTAAGGAATATATTTCAAGGAGAACAACTATCTTCATAATTGTTGTTGTAGGAAAACGCCGAAAAAATTTTGAAATTTACAATTTTCGAAAAATCAGGGTTTTGAACGAACTTGAGATATGCATCATTTTCTCAAACTTTCTTCACTCTATCAAACAAGAAAATTTAATAAAAAACGATGGTCCATTTTTTTTTTGAATTTTGAAAATGTCTCTGGGTCTTTATGCAAAAACACGCCAAAAGAAAAATTTGGGTTTCAAATTCAAGGGGCCGCGATATTTGTCTGATCAACTGGGAAATTTAAATTTTGGAAAAAAAAGCTGAACGGTTTAGTCGCAAGCTTTGTTCACAGACGGACAGAAATTTAGCCGTCAATCGATCTTTTGGTAGTAAGGACCCACAAAACATGGATTTTGGCAAAACCTCGTGTTACAGGATTTGTTTCCAAATTTAGCAACTGGATTTTTTTTGTTACCAGGGCCCAGCAATAGGAGTTTTTCTGCCGATTCGCCGTTTTTTCGCACAGCATTTCATAACTTTCTGTCTTTTCTGTAGCGAGAAAGTAAAATCACAAATCACCTTCCATGCGAAAGCTACAATAAAATTGCATTTTCGTCTTTTGCATGTGCCATTGTCACTGATGATAATAATAAGATTAGTGATACAAAAATGTAAATATCTACGTACGTCACTCAGTAATCATGTCTAATTGTATTCGAATAACCGCAAATAATACACAGCTACTCAAGAGCGAAAATGGTAAAAACTTCTTTTATCCAATACTTATCATACTAACGTTTGTGTGATAAGGGAAGTAACAAAATCACGCTTATTTCTTGAGACGCCTATATGATTGTCAATTTTAATTTCAAAATCTGGGTACGATAAATCTTTACCGTACACCAATCTTTATTACTAAAATTGTTTTGAAAACCACAAATTGTACCTCATTAGTTTGCGCAATTAAACTTATTTGCTTCTGGAAGCATCGCTGGCCGGGACAGCCGTTATGTCTTGCAGTTATATTCAACAAAATTTTAAAGGGGTTTACTATGACCACATTCTCTTGATTGCGATGTATGACAGAAGTGAATATAAGTATCCTCTCATATCTCTTCAACAATAGCCGATAGATATTTTAGGACGGTCGTGAAGCCTCCAAAGTGGTTGAAGCAACGTAAATAATGTTTCAGCTCTAACTTGAGAAGTGACATACGTGCTTATGACAAGGAAACCCAACACAAACGTTTCCGCATCAAATTACTCCGGATTTCTCCTTCCCTTCAAAATGGCCGCTTAGACACTTCAGGGCTACACTATGGCCTTGGTCGTTTTTCGTTCTTTCGCCAGCCTCTCGCCCCGCACGCTCTGCTCGAGCGCCCAATCCCAGCCGGGCGACGCGACGTAGAAATAGCGCTCGCAAATGCGACTGCACCACGCAACGGGGGGGTAACGGAGTCGAGTGGAGGGCACGAGGACTAAAGCCGGGCAGTGCGGCGCGACCGTCAACTTTTCTGCTCGTTGCCGCGGTGTTCTCGATGCCGTCGCGACCCCCCCCCCAAAAAAGGGCATTACGGCAAGGGTTCACGTGTCCTCGAGTATACTTCGGTTTTTTAACGTGGCACCTGTAGGTAGTATCTCCACGATGGGATTCGGCACGACTTTTTGCGTCTTTCTTGGTCCTGCCGTAAGCTGTCGCATGACCGCGAGCGTATCAAGCAGTGCTGCAGATCAAGGGACTTTAGCGGCAGGACTGAGAATGAGGCACAATGTTGTGCCGAAGTCCGTCTTGGAGATACTACCCACAGATGCCACGTAAGAAAAACCCAAGTACAGAAGCAAATCCACCTATAGTGAGACATGAATAAGTAATGATTTTTAGCGACAACTATATAGGCCATTAGACCCGTGAGTTCTTCGTCCAATATTAACTTACACATGCCCTGTATGGATTTCAGCTGCCCCAACCACATTAAATAAGTTACAAATCTTTCAAAATAAAAGCTTAAGAATAACAGTAAATGCCCGCGGTTTGTCAGCAATAATACCATTCATAATGATCTTGCAATAGAACCGATTACTTCCTTTATTACGCAACTGGCACATAATTTCTTCAATAATTTAAATCTTGTACAAGAAGAAGGCACTTACGAAATAGGAAGTGATCAACTCCCACTCCCCCGCCTAAGAAACAGACTCCCCATTTCACATTTTCCTTTAATACCTCTCCGGCATTAGATAAGGTACGAACATTTCTGGCATTTTACCTGACTCTTCCAACGTAATTCCTTTCTAAACCTGTCATCGCTTTCTAACGAAATTTCCTCGCAATAACCTTAGTTGAAGGTTTAACCTAATTAAATTACTACGAGGGAGGTGACATGTACCCCCCTTCACACTTTGGTGGTACAAAGTTCCTGGGTCAATCAACTGAAGAGCCTCACGGCTGAACATTGTACTGTCTGATAAAATAAAATAAATTAAAAAAATAGTCCCGTGAGTATAGTACATGTAAAATCTCGGAGGGGGCGGGTTCCTCCCCCGTTGGAACATATAATCGGGTGCCACTCTACGCGTAGGCTCGCGGGCTTTCTTCCACTTTAAGAATTTCCTCCGCGCGGCAAATTCCCAACTGGGACAATCACCACGCACTTGATTTGTCCCCCGAATGTGATAAAGTCCCGAATGAAATCTGGAGGAGTAGAACTAATGCAGAGCTGGATGAATTATATAAAACATCTATGATAGTCACCTGCATCAAGATAAGAAGGTTGGAATGGATTGGACACATAATAAGAATGAACAGAGGGCAGTAAAAAGATTTATGTAGCATGGCCGGTAGGAGGAGTAGAGGCAGGCGGAGGTTAAGTTGGAATGATGAGCTGGAAGATCTGATGACACTAAAAGTGAAAAGATGGAGAAGAAAAGCAGAAGACCGAAGAGTTTGGACTACCATAATAAATGAAGCCATGGCAAAACTACAAGTGCAGGAGAGATGGCAGAAGAAGACGAAGATGTGGCAAAGTATTGCCTGTACGTGTAAGGGGAGAGGAGACGACGAAGGTAAGGAAGGTCCGTAGCGCATGTGTATAGCTCAGACATAACCTGATATTAACCGGGGAAACAACCATGAAAAATTACCGATCAGAAAAATAGCACGATAATTTTCTCCTTCACGCACTGGGTGAATTGGCCTGAGTACCTGGAGTCGAACCTACGTACAAGGAGTAGTAAATCTGTCACCGACGGGAATCGAACTCTAGAACCTCTGTGTCAACGATAATGCACAAGCAATGGTGATGCCTCCGGGCTTTCGCAGCCACTAAATTGCCTTTTATCAATGTGAAAATACGCATGGAGCAATCTTGCTGCATAGTTATTAGAAATAATACATTCCCCCTGTCATTCGCTTCAATGTTAGGGAACGGTTGTAGCGTCACGTTGGCGGCCGTGGGTGGGAGGAGGAGCGGAAGTATCGCATATGCCTATCATGCCGTATCATGCCTGAGGGCATGAATAGCTGCGCCCCGGCGTTGGGATACATTTAGACAAAGGGGACGCCAGCATGACCGGGAAGGTCACGTGGTAGACGCGAGCCTCCCTCCTACACCTAGGACGGTCACGTGACGGCTGCACTCTGGTATAAAATCGAGCCGACGAGCTCACACGGGGGGTTTTATTGTGGAAACCTCGCGCGATGCGCAAAACTTTACGCCCAGGCTGGAGCGTGTCGTGTCTATTGCACGGGTGACGAGGTCACGGCAATAGCGCGGGAGTAGCGTCAGAGGAGGCGGGGCCTCCCTAGCTATGAGGGGTATCCACAGGGAAATACTTACAAGTGTGTAGGTTCGGAGCAGAAGTTTGGTTATTGTACATACATGTAAATAAACTTGTACATACTTGTAAATGTCTGTGTGTTTTTCTCTATGACGCCACACGGTTCTGTGATGTCGAGTTGCAGAGTGTTTCTCTCATGTGCTTCTGATGATCAGCAGAACACGAGAATCGCGTAAATACGAAGTAGAAATTCTACAAAAATCGTAGTATCCGTCACCACCGCTCGCTTTTTAATCACTACCACCACCACTAATTTCGCCATCCTCACAACCATTGTCTTTCCATTTCCAGATTTTTCGTCGTTACTTTGATCATCACCAGTTTTATCGCCATTGTCACTTCTTCGTCATTACTAGGAAAAGGATTTTAAGGTGCAAATAATGGTTGTACGAGTAAAATGGGGAAGGGAAGTTTTGAAAATTCATACAAAAAGGTGCAAAAAAAAGGTGCTGCTGAAACAACTGTATTAAGGTTTAAACCAGTTACATGAACTCGGTTTCTAGAAAATTCGTATCATTTTACACCAATTTTTTATTCTTTGGTGAGTGCGTAAAATATAATTCACTTCCCCTGACTCCCTTCTCATTTCCCTCCAAATACAGAAAGGGGTGCACAAGCGCTGCCAGTGCTCTTTTAGTATTGAGGGCGACACGATGGCAAGGGTAAACATTTTCCTCAGGTCACAGGCAAGTGGATTTCTGCACATCTATTCAAATGGGCAAATCGTCATTTGACTGTCAGGGCAGCACTTTAAATTCAGCGAGAAAGGATGACACTGCTGCAGGAATTGTTGGAATTTAACTTCACAGCTGCAGATAGACCATTGGTGCTGGTATATAAATTACAGGTGGTTTAGGAATTGATATCTTAATATGTATTTAATATTGTTGACTTCTGATTAAATGAGATTCTAACAAGCTGTTCAAGAAGAGAAAAAAATACATTTTCCTGCTCAGACTTTTAAAAATGGAGAAAAGAGTGGAGAAGAAGGTGCCGAAGCATAAAAAACAGGGAAAAGGTGGCGTAATGTAGTAATCTCACGAAAAGGTGCAAAAAGATGCAACAAATTGTGTTCATTTCGTTTCATTTCATCCCCCCAAAACACACGTATTAAACGATCTGTACGAAATAAGCTACCTATTTTTGACAAGGTGCCGCACCTCAAAATTCTTTCCCTAGTCATTACCGTTGCCTCATGTACTACCTTACCGCCTTCTGTCTTGGGTTCGTTCCTAGTGGCTTTTTCTCTCTTCAGACTTTTTAAAGGACGCCAGTCTCCAAGTGCGCCTCCCAAAAGTGTAGCGGCGCCACCGCCCGGGTGGGCCCAGGCGTTTGCCCAGCGCCCCAGCGCCAAGTAGAACTAATCCCTGTAATGTGTTCGCCAAAGAGAAAAGCTTCGTAATTACTGCGGTAACTTTTATTTGTATTAATGGCGTTATGCGGCAGACTGGAGTGGGCTTCTCGCAGGCCTAAATGCGCCTCATATCGTGCTGAGAGATCGTATCTTTCGGGCTTTGAAGCTGAACGCAAGAAGGTTTTAAGAGCGATATGAGGATTCTATAGGAGTTCGGAAAATCCCTTAATTAAAGAAGCTATTAGATAAAGTTATTTACAAATTAATAAGTATTGATACGTAATTAAACTAGTTAATTGGTGTTATTTAATGCACTTGAAATGGATATTGATTATAGGAACTGCATTTCCGTTGAATGCGGACGCAAAATCAAAATGAATGAATGAATGAATGAATGAATGAATGGAGTGAATGATGAATGGAGTGAATGAAAGGAAGATCATAAAACTTGCCATATTTAAATAATGTATTTCCGGTTACAAATCATCAAAGAACTATATTTTTATTTTTGTACTTTTCCTGATCATTGAAGAAACTGTTTCATTCGTTTCGTTAGTTTCGTTCGTACGTTTTCTTTTCCAGAAATGTATTGCGAATATAATGAAAGAACATCAACTTTACGATTCAAAATACAATTTGTGCATTGATACTTAAAAACTGGTGACTTCTTTATTACAATTTCTCTGGGAAGAAATGACTGGAATGCAAATTCTGTGGTTAAAAAAAACGAGAACAAGAAAAATGTTCCAGAAAAGAAGAGTGAACTGGACTCACAGTTCCACATCGATTTTCTGGTTCCTTTACGCACGAGTAACAAAGGAAAGAACGTGAGAAGAATTCAGCCCGTCTGAAACAGGCGCAAGGAGAGTACTAGTCCTTACAGTTGAGATGTTTGAAAATATAGCGTACCTCACGTATTTAATATGGTATAGATCATTATAATGTAATAATAATTGTGTTACAGATAATCTGACTTGTGAGAACTGATCATGAACTAATATACCTTGAATACGTAATTGGACATAAGACAAATTGGTAATCTATACGTTTTCTTCTGCATTCGAATTTTAGCGTGATAAGGCCAAAGGTGAAGATTATACGAGATAGTATCCGTTTAATCCCAAATAACGACAATGAAGAGACGAACAACGTTACGCATTTATTACGCCATGTCTGTCTTTGTCAGCAACTTTGTCAGTTTCACTTCGCCCAAAATAAATGCAGCTCATTCCTATGGATACAGGAAGAGCATTAAAAATATTTTCCACTACTTTTTCGAAAGAAATGGGTTGTCAAACTTTCGGTTTTTGAGTTGTCTTTTCAAACACATCACATATTTTTTTTAAAAAGTTTCCGAATGTTTTTGTCACGTGAACTCTCGTGGAACTTATGGTGACAAGGGAGATCTAAGCAGGTTTTCTGAAGTTTCTCACGTTTCCTCTGTTCGCCGTTTCACCATTTGTTCTGGACCATCGTCATTATCGCTATAAACTACTTATTAGATCGTCATTCATGGTCTGCAATTTGTTACTTGAAGGGCCACTAAAACTGAAATAAATAAAGAAAGAAAATAAAGAAAGGGAGAGAAATAAATAAAGAAAGAGAAATAAGTAAAGAAAGAAAAAGATAATAAATAAAGCAAGTTTAAAAAAAGAAAAGAAAGAAAGAAAAGAAGAGAGAAAAGAAAGAAAGGAAAATAAGAGAGAAAGAAAAGAAAGAAAGGAAAATAAGAGAGAAAGAAAAGAAAGAAAATAAAATAAGAGAGAAAAACAAAGAAAGAGAGAGAAAGAAACGAAGAAAGAAAGAAAGAGAAAGGAAAAGAAAGAGAACGAACAAAAAGAAAGAAAGAATTTGCCGAGAACAAATCGACAACAACGCATATCCGTCGCCGTGCTTGTTTTCGGAAGCCGCTCCTGTATTTACGCACGGCGCGCCGTGGCGAGCGTGGGCGAGTGTGGGCGAGTGCGGCGCGGCGCCCGCGAGGCCTGGCGCAGATTTTCCGGGCCGCCGCGCGCCGCAGAGGGCCCGGCCGGCGCGGAGCGTGCGCCAACACAGCGTCGTCTGTTGCGCGCTTCCACAGCCTCCCGTCCGCCTTCTCCGGCGCCGCGTCCGCGCGCCAGCCGCGCCTTCCCAGAAGCGGCGCGCCCCGCCCCTCCGCGTCCCGCCCGCCCGGCCCCCCTCCCTCCCCGCCACGCCACGCGCAACCCCGCCCCGTGCCGCCCAGTCCCCGCCCCGCCCCATTCCGTCCCCGCCCCCGCTCCGTCCCCGCCCCCGCTCCGTCCCCGCCCCGAAACATCCTCACCCAGCCCCCGTCCCCGCCCCTGCCCCCGTCCTCGCAGCAGCTTGCGTTTTCGGCGCGCGCTTTGAGAGCGCTCTGTGTTCGCGGAGCGGCGCTCGCTGCTTGGTTTCTGTGGCAGGCGCCTCTCTGGAGGGCAAGGCGACACGGAACCCCTAACATTTGCAACAACTTCACGAGTGCTAATCTATTTTCATGTCTTTTTGGTTTTCCCAAAGGTAATTTTTGTATAACAATACATTAGTAGATTTTTTGTAAACCAACATTGTAAACCACCTTTTCTCTTGCAATAAATCGTTCATAAAAGGGCCTTTTACGGCACATATGATGACGTATTACATTTTACGGCACGAACGATTGCGTCATCAAACATTCAGCTAATCGCAACGAGAGATTCTTGAGGAGATAACGGTAAACAGAACTACCGACCACCATTTTCTCTTACAGATGTCAAATGACCGAGACGTCACAAGAAAGTTTTTCGCGAAATTAAGTTTAATTATCTTATAAATTTATTATGCTGTTATACAAAAAGTCGTGTATGCAACTCTTTTATAATGTTGCTTTATTGCATACGCACAAACTGGAAAACCCGCTTCTCACGTCGCTCGTTTCCTGTAATCATGCAATAAAGCGTAACATTATAAACTAATTACATAAAGATATTTATAAGTTACGCAACATTCGAACTGAAAAAGAAACGGTGGGTACCAAAAAGGTGTTGTCGTCCATCATTGAGTAAAAAGTCAAAAATATGTTTCACCAGGAATATTATGTTTCTGAACGAGGGTGCAGAAGTAGGGCTATCCCACCAAGTCTGCACTTTTACATCTAACGTAGAGGAGCAATAAGCACATTGCTGCCAACCCTACTGCCCCAACCGCCGCCACAGCCTCCACCGCATCGGTGGCTGCCTGCTTTTTGTTAATCTGTCGGAGTGTATTATGAAATTAATACGAACGGTGACATAACTTCACTTTTAATGAACATCGAGCACTTTGTTAACTTTAATAAAATTTGTGGGTTCATGTTTTTCACCGAGGAATTTTTGTTTAACGTTGAAGTAAACTTCAAAGTTAACACGTGACGGTCGCCTCTGAACTGAAGGATTCGTATTTTGTGTTCAGGAGGATTACGGTACATGAAAGTAGTATTTTTTAATACAACAATGACATTTTTTTCTTTTGTCTTTGAGACCGATTTATGAAAAGCAGAAAAGGCGGGTAAAAAGAGATATATGAATATAAACTACAGTCATGTTTCGTTGTTATTGTTAGAGCAATGCCGTTAACGCATGAAAGTCAAAGTCAAAAAGTCTGTATTTTGCCAATACCATAAAACTTACAATATTCCATTTAAACATGATGGGCAAAATAATTAGGGCTCCCCTCGAAAAAACTGTGTGGGATCTCCATCACCTTTGTAGGCAAAAAAAAAAAAAAAAAAATTGTCAGCAGTGAGAGGCAGCTCGCTCACTCGAATTAATGTGCAAGAATAACAAGTTTTTAAACATAATACTTCTGAGCACTAACAATATTACAAAAAGCATTCAGATCTAAACGTATACCAGAATACTAACTACTACTAAAGTATCGATGAAATACAATTAGCGAAAAATTTTCTAAATACGCTTCTCGGAAAGGCATAAAAATGTGCTTTCCCCTCTTCAAATTACAGACCCTACATCAATTTTGCAATGCTATCGTACTTGTGTAATGGTGCATAAATATTGATACTCGCACCGACGAGCTGGTGCTGTCTTGAATATTATTTGCCAATACCAAGATGGTAGAAAATAGGTCAAGAATGTTCCACATCAAAATCGAAAACAGTTTTTGTGTACTTTAGCACAAGGGAAGATCTCGTTAACACATTTTATGTTCGATAATATACTTGAAACTATTTATATTTTAGGATAATTTACTAGTCAGTCGGATAGCGTCCACATATGTCATGAGTATTTACGTATTCATGTATGACACAAAACTTTATACATTAAAGCAAGATAAATAAATTTCCAAATTAATTGACACAATCAGTACTACTACTAAAATCTTGTGTACTTATTAGTTTAGAATAATAAAGTGATAGTTGCATTTCAAAACAAGACAAATGTTTCTGCAATGTTCTCGGTAAAACTCGCTTTTCCTGCGTCATCCTGTCTTTTCCTTCTGTTATTACTGAGAAGACAGCACTTTTAAATGTATTTTTTCGTAACAAATGTCTCTTTGACGTAGAGCACGACTGCCATAGAACCTTTTAAGATAATACCACTCGTGTACAGAACAACTGATATAACAGAGCACGAACTCTAATTCACCAAACAAAATTCATTACCTGTCAGAGACATTTTACAGACCTCGAAATACCACATGCATTCTGTCGTTTTTTATTTACGCTCTACCTGACTTAATCAAGCAATTTTTTTGCTCCTTTTCCTCTAAACAGCTGGTCAAAGAAGAAAAAAAATAGCAGGCCAGAAGTGGATGCTGGCTTCGGGTCGGCGAAATCCATCTCACTTAGAAGCACCTCATCTTGCAACTCACGCTTCATATTCGCGGGTCGACGTCACGCGCGCTCTCTGCGTTTCGCGCGATCGATGGTGCCCCTGTACGCACGCCGCCCACCACACGCCACGCCACCAGCCAAGTCACCAGTCACGCCCCCAGCCAAGACACCAACCACGCCACCAACCACGCCCACAGCCAAGTCCCCAGCTAAGACCCCAGCCACGTCCCCAGCCAAGACACTAGCCACGCCACCAGCCACGCCCTCAGCCAAGACACCAGCTAAGACCCCAGCCACGTCCCCAGCCAAGACACCAGCCACGCCATCAGCCAAGATACCAGCCAAGACACCAGCCAAGACACCAGCCACGCCACCAGCCAAGACACCAGCCAAGACACCAGCTACGCCACCAATCAAGACACCAGCCACGCCACCAATCAAGACACCAGCCACACCACGCCACCAGCCCCGCCACGCCACCAGCCACGCCACCAACCACGCCTCGAGCCTCGTCACGCCACCAGCCACGCCACGCCAGGCCATGTTACATTGTCTACCACACTTGTCTGAGAAGTACTGAGATTGCTACAATTAGAGCTAATATTAGAGAAATATGTTAAACCTGTTTCCTATATCATTAATTGTAATAAATTTGAGTTATTTCTTCATTTTTCGGAAGAACGTACTCATTGTGCTAGAAATTACATTAATTATATTATATAATGTATTATGTATTCTAGTATAATATATTTAGTATTATGTATACGTAGTTTTACCGTCTTAACAAGTAGTTTACGAAAAAATTCCGAAAAAGATTTTGTTATTAAATTCTTTTGACGCACTGAGAAAACGCCGAGATGACCCCTTCGCATCTGAACACTAACTGAAACTTCCCCCATCCCCCCGACGTATTCAATTTGTACCGGTAAGTGTGTAGATGCTCACTTACTTCATAAAAATCTGTTCTTGTAAAATGTAAAAAAAAAGTGCACGGAGCTAAATGTTATGTAGAAATGTGAAACAGGGACGTGGAGCTACAATTCTGCGCAAAGGTCTGAGAGATGCCTATGAGCCGGAGATAAAATGGAATAAGCTTTTAACAAAACTATAATAATACATACACGTTGCGTTTTGTCAGCTCTTGGGCGCTGGTATCAGCGCTACTGAAAACTTTGCGAAAGAAGTAATGAGTAGGTTGGCAAAAGTTACATCTTCTTCACCGCATATTTTCTGTCAGAAAAACATCCGGTGTGTTATTTCTCTCACGAACAACAACGTGGTTACAACCAACCTCTTTTTGCGTCTCTATTTACACGTAATTGCGTGCCCGAGAGCGAAACCCAGGATACCGTCTAGCGACTGGATACCACCAGCCTACGCACACTTGTCCATCTCCACCCTCAAAATAGACCAAAAAAACCATCTAGAAACAAAAAAGGGAAAATAATTTTAAAAAAATACTTGTCAAAATCTCAGATCACTATCCTCCAATCAAATACTCATAAGACTATCTTCCGACTTTCGCAACCTCTTTATACGACTGATTTTAACAACAAATCAGTCGAATACCGGCTATTAATAATTAAATGAATTAATGTTGACCCTGATGGCGACTGTCATTTTATCTGATCATCCTTTTGTCAACAACGGGTTATCGAAATTTCCACAATTCCACGAAACCTCATAGATAAATCCAAAATAAAACTTAAATTTCTGAAGATTTGCCCCATTGAAATGGGGCACTGAGAAAAGAAGGTGCATTAATTGTCAATTATTTCATTGTTAATAAGAGGAAAATATTGTTTCAAGTAACGATCGAATTGTTCTCATCATAAAAATTAATGTGATAAATAAAAAGACGCCTTCCAGTAATTAACATTATAGTAATAGATACAGCTGCTTCATCTTGTGCTCAGCTCAATATTTATGCACGATGCACTTTTAAATTATACTTTTAATGGGTTGGAGCCTTAGGCCAATCTAGACATTGAATTTGAGGGAACCATGTCACGGTCTAATCGTAGTTAAATGCAATATGAAAGGCGTTAAAGGGTTTCAATAACAAGCTACAATTATTTAGACAGCAAAATCCAGTTTTATATAATAGACACCACTGTTTTGCCAGACCCATTATATGAGACCTGCGCCCTCGAGAATTTCTCTTGCCACAATCGTCTCATACTAATTTCGGTGTTTTTTTATTTTAAATCATCATCATCATCATCATCATTATCATTATAGATTTCACCACCTCGTCATCTTCATACATTTCGGTTCGACTCTTTGAACCGTTCCTATTTCGAGCCGTAATAAGGCAGTAGTTCTTTCCACATTTTTCGAACGAACACGACTGTCCTTTATTTTTTCGTGATTATTCTCTAACATTCATGATATCTCCAACAACCCAAGACTTCTGAATTCATTTCCTGAAGACTTTCAGAACAATTCCGTTCATAATCCATTCTTTTTTCACACTTGATGTCCTTTCAAATTCTCAACGCATATCTTCATTTCTCTGATGGTCTAATAGTTTGAATTCTTCACTTTCACTCCAATATTTTTCAGTCTCTAGATCATAGGAAACATTACTAAGAGGATTCAGCCTACTGTCGGACCGTAGGGATAGCGGCTGGAACATGAGACAGGAAGGGTCGCGTGCAATTCGTGGCCCGTAGGATAAGGAATTGCTAGATCAGAGCAGCCGGTCTCTGAATAATTTTCCAAGAAATAGTAGGATTAGGCCCGACTGTTTAGCTGGAGTTAAAAATACACCCAAACTCAAGAGAACCCAAACACAAGATTTTCCGGTCCACGAACTCGGTTTGCATTCGCTTACACTATCGCACCCGGTTTGCATTCTCTTTCTCTGTAAAAATGCGAATAACATAAAAAAATCAACAGTGCTTTCTTTAGAGAGCATATCATTACCGCCCTGTCACCATCCCTCCAAATTCTTCTCTGAGTGAAGTGGTCAAAAAACCGGGCGCTTCAGCGTAGTGGTTACAGAGATAGCTGCGAGCTGTGGGGTCCGTAAGTTCGAATCTCGCCTGAGAATGGATGTTAGCCTCAGTGTCGTGACATGACACAGCCATAACGTATCACCCTCAATAGTTTTCTACTTCCCAGACCACTGACGACCTAAATGTTGTATGAATGTGACGGATTCATGTGACTGACAGCGTGCCAGGGGCGGGGGGGGGGGAGAAAGCTCCATAATAGCAAGTGCTCGGCCACGATGGGCTTACGGGTCACTACGAGTTAGGGAGTGGAGTATACTGCCAAAGGACTCTAGGATGTAAAAATGCAGCGGTATTAACTGAGGACAGGGAGCGTCAGCTGATAACCGAAAGGTTGTGTTGGTGTCATATGATGATAATGATGGTGAAAACTGCCGTCTGTTTCGTTGGCGCTTCGGCCCAGTTCGCGGCGCTCGTCCGCACCCACGCGCTGGCACAGGCCGCTGGCGGGAGCAAGTTCCACGATGGGCTTACGAGTCACAAACGAGTTAGGGCGTGGAGTACACAGTCTAAGGACTCTAGGACTCTAAAAAAGCAGCGCCACTAAGTGAGGATAGGGTGCGTCAGCTGATAAGCGCAGGCCACTAGCGCGAACAAATGCTCGACCACGATGGGCTTACGAACCACAAACGAGTTAGGGAGTAGAGAATACAAAGGGTTCTCGGGGGGAAAGGAAGTGGTATTAACTGAGGACAGGGAGCTTCAGCGTATAACCGAAAGGTTATGTTGCCGTCATATGATGATAACGATGGTGAAGAGCGTTGACTGTCCCGTTGGCGCTTCGGCCCAGTGCTTGGCGCTCGCCCGCGCCCACGCGCTGGCGCCGGCCGCAGGCGCCGAGGTGCGGGGCGCAGGGGCGCCGTAAAGCTTGGTTTACAATGAACGCAGTGCGGCGCGACGCGAGACGGGGATCAGGTGAGCGCTGTTAGAAGCACGGAGGCGGCCGTGGGTGGCTGCATGCGTCCCCGCAAGAACGGGCTCAATCCACTTCCATTGCGCCCTCGCGAGCCCGGGATGTCGCTGTGATGTGAATCAGGCTTTACAACTCTCGCTCTATATCTCGCTCTCTCTCTCTCACTCTCACTCTCGCTCTCGCTCTCTCTCTCTCTCTCTCTCTCGCTCTCTCTCTCTCTATCTCTCGCTCTCTCTATCTCTCTCTATCTATCTCTCGCTCTCTCTCTCTCTCGCTCTCTCTATCTCTCGCTCTCTCTATCTCTCGCTCTCGCTCTCTCTCTCTCTCTCTCTATCTCTCTCTCTCTCTCTCTCTCTCACCCTCTCTCTCGCTCTCTCTCACCCTCTCTCTCGCTCTCTCTCACCCTCTCTCTCGCTCTCTCTCACCCTCTCTCTCGCTCTCTCTATCTCTCGCTCTCTCTATCTCTCGCTCTCTCTATGTCTCGCTCTCTCTATCTCTCGCTCTCTCTATCTCTCTCTATCTCTCGCTCTCTCTATCTCTCGCTCTCTCTATCTCTCGCTCTCTCTATCTCTCGCTCTATCTATCTCTCGCTCTGTCGCTGTTGCTTTAGCTCCAGGATTGCTATGTGGATGCCTTTTTTTCTCGCTTGTGTACCTCTGTTTTTGCAGATTTTTCTATAATTGTACAATGTTTTGCAAACTTCCTCACCTTGATCTTTCTGTTTCTTTTTCTCCCTCTCGATTCGCCAAAATACCTGCCTCGTAGCTGATAGGCCTGAAGGATGTAGGATCGTGAATGATCATGGATAGTGAAGGGGTAAGGAAATTAGCGTCGTGAATGATAATGGAGAGTGGATGATAAAGACTATTAATGGCAGAGAAAGGTTAATGGACAGAAATTTATCATGGCATATTTAGCTATAGAGAATATTGAAATTGAGAGACAAGAATTCGAGTCAGGAGATGTCTGGAGATTCATGTATCTCACCCCCCTTTCCTATAATATAAAATGCCTGTTGTATTAAAATGTTGATATTGATTACATATAAAGCCATTCTACGGAATTGTGTTTGCGGACTAGAAAATCGAATCATTTCATCACATATCACTTCCCTTTTCACTCACACTTTTTCTGTTTCCATGATTTTTTTACAATGTTCGTCGATATTTCAATATCACGATAGTCTGTAAGTATTCATTGATCAAGTGCATGGCACCCGAAGGTCACTGAAGAAACAACGCGACTACTCTTACGTATGTGATTCTGAAAAGAAAAAAAATTATCGGAGACAGGCAGAAAAACTTTTTACGATGTGCACGAGAAATAGCGGTAAAGTGTATCGAAAAGAGTCCTTTAAGGATTTCTTTAATACAGCGGGTATGAAGCATCGCCAAACGCATCGCAAATAACTCTTTTTCCCGTTACCGGGAGCGGTAGCTCAGTGCATCAACTGCAGCGCCTCTGACCGGGAGGTCCAAGGTTCGAGTCCTGACGGCGGCAGGATTTTCGACACTGGCTTTTCAGCACTGTCTGGAGGAGAATTCTAGCGGCCGGATGCTCTAATCGGTATTTTTCCATGGTTTCTCCAATCAACACCAGGCGAATGCCGGAGCAGTACCCTAACAAACAGGCCACCGACCGCGTGAGATATTTCCTTCCTCGTCCTTGTCCTATCCTCTCCCGTTACACACACACACACACTTACACTAACATGCACTACACTATTACATAATCCCGGAGACCGGTCGAGAGCTTAGAGCTTTTTCCGACTGGAGCGGTGCCCCGCTGGTGGGAGAGTCCTGGTTAGGGAGAAGCCCCGCTAGCCGACAGTAAATCGGCGCCGGATCTCGCCATCCAGCGGGGAAGATCAATGCCATCTCCCGAGAAATAAACATGCACTTCACGTACGGGACTAATAAAGTAAGCTGTTGACGCGCCCGGGGTTACCAACCAACCATATCATATTCCATTCATTATAAATCTTACTACTTTGTCTTTTTGTCAACATTAACCGTTCTTTCCCGCTCTCGCGATTATTACACGAGCGAGAATGAACGGCTGAGTCAAATGCGCACTTGAGCGCTGCCGAGCTCCGATGAAAGAACAGAGTCGCGCGCAGCGCATCTGGGAGTAGGCCTCCCGGGGCCTGAGGGGCGGCAGCGCGAGGGTGGAACGGCTACGTTCGTCCTCGCGGGACTCGAGTGGGGGACGAGCGCAACTCGGATGGCGGTGTTGAGGAAGCGGCCTTAGACGTAGATGGCAGTGGTGTTGGATGCGGCATGTTCGTGTCGGTGATGGTCTCGTTGGCGGTGGCGGGGTGTCAGCGGCGGGGTGTCAGCGGCGGGGTGTCAGCGGCGGGGTGTCAGCGGCGGGGTGTCAGCGGCGGGGTGTCAGCGGCGGGGTGTCAGCGGCGGGGTGTCAGCGGCGGGGTGTCAGAGGCAGGGTGTCAGAGGCAGGGTGTCAGAGGCAGGGTGTCAGAGGCAGGGTGTCAGTGGCAGGGTGGCAGGGCAGGGTGGCTGCGAGAGCAGGGTGGCAGAGGCAGGGTGTCAGAGGCAGGCTGTCAGAGGCAGGCTGTCAGAGGCGAACTGTCAGAGGCAGGGTGTCAGCGGCGGGGTGTCAGCGGCAGGGTGTCAGAGGCAGGGTGTCAGAGGCAGGGTGTCAGAGGCAGGGTGTCAGAGGCAGGGTGTCAGAGGCAGGGTGTCAGAGGCAGGGTGTCAGAGGAAGGGTGTCAGAGGCAGGGTGTCAGAGGCAGGGTGTCAGAGGCAGGGTGTCAGAGGCAGGGTGTCAGAGGCAGGGTGTCAGAGGAAGGGTGTCAGAGGCAGGGTGTCAGCGGTAGGTCGACAGTGTAAAGGTGTCGGCGGCACGGTGGCAGTGGCAAGGTGGCAGTGGCAGGGAGGCAGTGACAGGGTGGAAGGGGAGAGATGGCGGAGGGGCAGACTGTGAGAAGATGGCGGAGTGGTGGAGCAGGGTAACAGGGGGCGGTAGCGGGATGGCGGTGGCACCGTGGCAATGAGGGAGGGACGGAGGGGAAGGCGGTGGGGAGATGGCGCGGTGGCAATAGCAGGGTGGCGGTGGCAAAGTGGCGGGGATGAACGCCGTGAGAGGCGGCGGAGGGGAGAGGGCGTGGTAGAAGCGAAAGCGACGTCGACGGCGGTGGCGCGGGCTTTGGGGGATGCGCGTCGGCGCCGCTCGGCGAGTGCTGCGCATTGTTAGTCGACCCACGCGCCGGCCGCATGGCGCCCGGCGCTGCCTGCTCGCAGCCCGCCGCTACAACTAACCCGACCACACCCCCTCCCCCCGCCGGCAAACGCAATTTCCCCACTCGTGCGGCATATTGCCGCCAGGATGGGTCGCAACTGGATATGGTCTGCGACGACGTTGGCAGTGGAGGCGGCGGCGCCGGGACACCGGAGACTCGCCGGTGGCTGAGTGCATGAGGCAACTTCGACGGCGGGACAACGTAGGCTGTGGGGACAACGAAGAGGCTTATATTCGAGATAGGTCCCCACTGACTGAGCGGCAGAGGTGACAGTGGCAGTAGTGATCGATTGATGGAGAGATTAATCGGTAAAGAATACTTGGTAAAGATGAGGTTAATTGGAAACCGTCACCTTTTAGAAAGATAAAATAATTGGCATCTTTTGAATAGTTTAACTCTCGATGTTTTCAGAAGTATTAAAAGTGCACATTTTTCACGTGCTACAAAGTAATATATTTCAATAAATACGATCGCAGTTAAAATTTGATCGTGTTTTTCCTCCTTTCTCTTTCTTACACTTATATTTACCATCAAATTATATTTTTGATAAAAGGGGCATAAATTCATGCGTATGTTTTTATTAAGAAATTTACGTTACTCCTCAATCAACCCTTTAATAGAAATAAACAGGTTAAAGGAATCCTTTTATCACTAACTAAGGATTCCACCGTTTCTCTGATACAGAGGAATGGTCTCATGTCTATCTTTGTGACACACACTAAAATTAAGTGATTTGCCGATTTGCCCCGTAAACAACTCAAAATAATTTTTCTGTCTGGAACATTCCTTGATTTTATTTGGGATTATGTTCTTGTTTCAAGGCAGCCATGTGCGTGTGCAGTCTGAAACAACACGAGTGACCAAACTACATTTCTGGGTTATTTTTTTCTATTGAACCTTTTTTCCATTTACCAACGACACTTTACGAATAAATAAATAAAATACACTACAAAGATAATTAAATTATAACTTTCATGATTACTATCAATAAAAACAAATGTTCTTTTTAATGTAACTATTTACAGGGTTGCCAGACTTGGAGAGTCTCTTCGTGAAATGGAAAACAAGTTTTCTAATTTACTAGTTTTAACAAAATAATTTAAATTGTTGCGAAAAAATTGCAATTAATAAATATATTTTAGTTATAATTTTTAAATTGTTGTGTTACTTCTGCATGAAACAATAGTAAGCCTACTTGCTAATGACGTCAGCTGTTTCTAAGGAGGCCTAAAATAAATGCATTTGTATAAATCTCTAATTTTCGGAGAAAAAAGTGGAAAATCATGGATTAAAATTACTTACATAACTAATTTTCTTAAGGCGTGTGGTAATGGGCCCCTTCGAAAATGGTTAGAAGAGCTACGGCGCCCTTTACTCATGCTCAAGCCCCCCCCCCCTGCACATGCCTATAAAGGTTGCGAGGATCTACTAATGTTCTGAAAGCAGTACAAGTGACCAACTGTTGCCACTCGCTACCCATAACAACGCGAGGCGGCTACCGTGCAGTTCGACACGCGTGCCTACACGTGGCACGCCCCCCACCGCCGCCTCCGCCACCGCCACCGCCACCGCCACCACCGCTGCCGCCACCGCCACCGCCGCCGCCACCGCCACCGCCACCGCCGCCGCCACCGCCACCGCCACCGCCGCCGCCACCGCCACCGCCACCGCCACCGCCGCCGCCGCCGCCGCCGCCGCCGCGAGGAGCTCTTCGCGGTGAATTAGCGAATGAATGTGGTTGCGGCGTCGCGAGAATGCGTCCCCGCCTTCGTTCATCAATCTTCCATCCTTGACCTTCGCGCGTGTATTTAGGCTCCCTGACGTCACCTCAGTAATATTAATGGTGGTTCGTCGTCGCCGGTTTGTTCGGCGTCCGCTGCTGCAGTGGCGACGAAGGCGGCGGTGGCGATCTGAATTCCTTTGCCGCATAACATTAACTTCTGGCTACCAGTACTAGCTCCTTAATTATCTCTGTTCACTCCGCTATGCGGATCGAATGTGATGTTTTGAATGCAATTAGCTAAAGATAGAGACTACCAATAGGTCCTCTTTCACTTTCTTCCAACTTTACACATTTCCGTGTTATGCAATGTTTAGTGTGTTATGCAATGTTTATGTTATGCCTTTAGTATGTTATTATGTTATGTTTTAGTGTGTTATGCAATGTTTTACTAACGAGTTCCTTCTCCCCATCTTCTTAGATATACAAATCGGCAAAATGTATTTTATCACGTGGACTTGGATGTTGACGTGGAAATTTTCAACATGGCCTGAATCTTTTTGCCCACAACCGACGTCAAACATATAGGATGATACTCGAAGGTTTAACATTAATAAAAAACAATTTCACTCAATACCACAATGTTCACACCATTTGCGCCCTGCTCTCCGCCGAAGAAACGACTTGCTTATGTGTACGACGACACCACAACCATGCATCGACGATTGTCAGACAGTATCAAGCTAAAAGTCGGGTTACAACTTACAATTCTATCCATCCTTCCTATTCACCTTATCTGCCACCAGTGGACTTACGTTCCCCAAGCTAAAGGTCTTCACAATAGAAGGCGATATTGGATCGCTTTCAAAATTCAAATTGTCTCTCACGTCCGTAATATTTACATTAGAGGCGATTTATCCACGTCATTGTAATTATAAGTACATGCGATTTAAATAATGCCAAATAAGGTTTCTCGAAAACTCAACAGTTTTCTGTTAAAATGAGATCAAAATTTCGCATTTTCAGAAATGTTCAAACGCTATTTTCTCAAAAAATGACTCCAATTTTTTCCTTCAAATTTTGTGTACGGATAGTAGAAATTAAACTGTTTAAGATGACAAAAAGTTCATTTTGGTGTATTCTTTTATTTTTTCAAAAATTACACAAATGTAATTTATTAAAATATGTCTCACGCCGTTCATATGCACATTTCCATCGATTTTTGTACATTACTGAATTTGGGAGTGTAAATGCTTCAAATGTCTTGAAATGAAGTTTTTAGAAAACTCAATAAATTTCTGCGAAAAGAAAGCTTCAAATTTCGCATTTACAGTAATGCTAAATCGCCATTTCCTTAAAAACGGCTTCAAAGTTTTCAATGAAAATCTCTATCTACGACGAGGTTTTACTATTCTTGAAGTAATATTTCGGTTCTACTATCAGAAAACCGAAATCTTGAGAAAATGTCAAAAAAATGTACTTAGGGTGATCATAGATGGCAGCTGGCCAGAGAATGGAGCAAGACCTTAAAGCCAGTACACGCCAAGGAAAGTTGCTTCGAGAAAATATGTGTTATTCTGTAGCACCTCTAGTTTTGTTTCGGAAAGTTGACGATGGCTGTCCATAAGAATACAAATTACTGAAGTACTGATGCGTGACCGAAACAAGCGTATCAGTCATTTAGACTAGATTATTACTCGCTAGAACTCGGATTAACCCTTGAGGAACCCCGAGCAATGTTCGTATGGCTCTTAAAATTAATTTCATTATTCTATCCTAATTTTTGTTTACGATCATTTGTACTTAGAAATTCAATGAACTTGTAACGCAGTACCTACAGCCCGTCACCAAGTTTCGTAAACCGTCTTATAGTCTAATCAGTCTCGCACGACCAGGGTAATGTTGATAACTTCTGCAAAGTCTGACAAATAGTACAACACTTTCCGGTTTCTGATACCTGGAAAAACCGACCTCACGCGACAGCGCACATAAAAAAGAAAGTTTCTATCAGTATATTTGCTTGCAAGAAGCGTTATGAGCTACGAGAATATCGAGTCACCTCTTTCTCGCACGCGTTCTTGATGCAAGGAATTACCGAGGGAGGCTGTCTCGTGAATTCTTTCTCGCTTACGAGACCTAGAGAGAATACGTGACATTTGGCAATCATTTCCACTACTTTTCCCTTACTTTCTTTCTGTTTTTCTGTCTTAGTGGGAGCGGGGGCTCAGTGCATCAACTGATGTTACTGCAGTGTCTCTGACCGGAAGGTCGTTGGTTTGAGTCCCGACGGCGGTAGAATTTTTGACACTAGTAGCTTGTCAGCTACGTCAGATTCAGTCGCTGTCTGGAGGAGAATTATATCGGCCAGCTATAATCGGTAGTTTCCCGTGGTTTCTCCGATTAACACCAGGCGAATGCCGGAGCAGTACCCTAAGAAACGGGCCACTAACTGCGCGCGATCTTTCCTTCCTCTTCCTCGTCCTATCCTCACCCCTTACATACACACTAACTAGCACTACATTACCACACTTCGCATACTACCATGCCGGAAGACCGGTCGGGGACTTAGAGCTTGTCCCGACTGGGGGGTTGCTTCGCTGGTGGGAGATACCTGATTAGGGAAAACCCCTCTAGTTGACGGTAGGTTGGCGCCGAATCTCAACATCCAGTGGGAGATCACAGCCACCTCACGATGAAAAACATACACTACACTTACGAGACTAATGACCTCAGTAGTTGACGTGCCCGGAATCACTTATTAATCAATCTAAAAGTACAGTGGTCTCCGAAACAGCTCTGGGTTGACTACGGCGCCTCGCACTCCCACTATCGGATTAATTCCCCATCTCTAAAACCTGCTGTTAGTGCGTCCCTTCAAGTGGGCAACAAATGCGGCCTTCCACAAACCCCCTTAGCTGCTCCCGGGTCATCGACGCCGGCCTCTCCGGCCAGCGCGTCCTTCGCCGCAGCGGCGGCGGCGGCGGCGGCGGCGGCCGGACGCTCGCCGGAGGAATGCGCCCTCCCGCGCCCGGTGACGTCACCGCGCGTCGCCCAGATTCCGAGCGAATGAGGGCCCGCGACCCGCGGGGGACGCTGCGCCGCCCGCACGCGACAGGGCGCCCACGGCGCATGCAGCGTCCGCGCCGCCAGCCGCCCATCGCCCAGCACCCACTGCCCGGTGCCCATCGCCCACTACCCGCCGCCCGCCGCCCAGCACCCATCGCCCAGTACCCATCGTCCACTACCCGCCGCCCATCGCCCACTGCCCGCCGCCCGCGCCCGCCGCCCGCCGTCCGCCGCCCGCGTCGCCCACCGCCCAACACCCATCGCCCACTACCGCCGCCCGCGTCGCTCGCCGCCCAGCACCCATCGCTCAGCACTTACTGCCCGGCGACCACCGCCTATTGCCTGCCGCCCGCTGCCCATCCGCCATCGCGCGCCGCCAGCTGCCCCTCGCCCATCGCCCATCGCCCATTGCCCATTGTCCGCCACCCGCCGCCCGCCACCCGCTGCTCGCCACCCGCCGACCATCGCCTGCCGCCCGCGACATGCCGCCCCTCAGCCGTCGCCCGCCGCCCATCGCTCACTACCCGTCGCCCGCCGGCCTGTGCGCTCGAACCCGGGACTAACTTTTGCTTTTTTGACAACAGCTGAAGTATACGGATTGTAACGTAGTGGTGAGTTCCTGCCTAGCAACAGGAGACGTCGTTGGGGAACATCCAAAATAAATAATCAGAAATCTTTGAGAGGTCGAAATAAACAGACATGATAGCAGATCGACGAAGCTATAGCTGTGGATAGTTTCTAACTTGCCATAAGTACTGAATGTACTGGAGCATGAATTTAGTAAAAGTGTGTTGTTCAGAAAGAGATTTAATTTCTAGGGAAGATTTGGCAGGTGGTCAGCTGGCGCATGTCTGACCTTGGCATCGCTGACAATTGCGACCGCCGTTCATCGTCCACCGACCACCATCGGGACTCGAACCCTAGGACCTCCCGGTCAGTGGCACTGAAGAGAGAGCGATTCTATTCCGTTCCATTTATTGAAATAAAAATACTTCTGCAAATTATCAAAGAGAATCAAGTTATGTAGTATCTGTATTTTGAAGTTAAATGCGATTGAAAAATTATGTTGAATTGAAGCAATTTGAAAGGAAAGGATAATTTATGTTAATTACGGACGTCGAAACGGGGATTTCGTAGTTGACTTACAAATACGCGAGCAGATGAAATTGTTGGTAGCTTATTGGTTTTTTTCTTGACAAACTTCACCCAACTACCATAAAACCACCCGACTACCACTACTTCTTGAATCAGCGACATCCACACAGGCATTCCACATGTAGACCATTTAACCATATATTTTAGATTTTTCTGAAAAAAAACAAAAACAAAAAAAAAACGGTCGCTGCCCGAGTTGGGAGGGGAAACTGGCAGCGTAGCGACCAGCGTGTTGTATTTCCACTTCCGGGTGGCGAGGCTGAAATTTGGTCCGTGTGTCCACCCCACGTGGGATGTGTGGAGGATAAAGCGGTCTATTGAAACAGATTTCCTCGGGGTTCGGTTTCACTCTGCCTCTCAATACACTCCGCAACCACATATACATGATTACTGCATAACCAGTCCTCATTTCATCATATTTGTGCATGAATTCATTCAACCATTCCTGGTATGGCCGAATGCTTAGGTGATGTGAGGTTATAACGAATAAATAATAAAGCCCTGGTTACAATGCAAAGCACCCTGCCTAGTTACATGATCCAAAGTTCTCTCCAAGGAACGGCAATTGAAAGGCTTATTTCCAGTATTTTGGTCCCCATGAAAATTTAACTTCCAGTGTTCGGTTACAGATCAATTCATATAACTTGTTACATTTATATACTAGTTCTATTTGTTAATAGTTCGTACTTTTGTTCTCGAAATTTCTCGTTTATGCCATCCGCCAAATACCACTTCAAATTTGTTTTACGTAATATGTCTTATTGTAAAGCCACAGGATGTTCTAAATCCACACCTAAGTTAGGCACTCACCCGTCGCTTATTTCACTAACTAAAATCCTAAAGACTTACAGTATTCACAGTCAACATTTACGTACATTTGATAGGGATTTCGTACATTTTACCCCTCCGTTTTGAAAGGGTGCTAATGCTCATCTTAGTGATTTCTTCGTCACAGAAGAACTAGCACCTATTGTCCGTCATGTACCAAAATTACTTTCTTCTTATCGCAGTTCAAAATTATTTCGAGCACATATTACTTCGATTATATCTTCAATAATGCCTTCACCAAAGCGTGTTATCAGGATTTTTTTTTGTTCAGTCCACATTCCGTTCCATCATGTTGGTCATCTCACCCCTAAGCAACTTTTCCAATTTGAATACGAAATATGTCAAGGCAAACGTGGAACGTAACTCACGTCAGGTGAGAGTTTGGACCCCAACTGCATTATAACTGAATTGATACTACGGGACATCGGATTCGACGAAGCGAGAAAGAAATTGGTTGCCTGCCCCTCTGGTGACTTGCGTGGTGTGGTGTTGCCAGTAGTGGCGTGGCGTAGCGTGGTGTGGTGTTGCGAGGTGTGGTGCGGCGTGGAATGGGGTGGCGTGGCGAGGTGTGGGGTGACGTGGTGAGGTGTGGCGAGGCGAGGCGTCGAGCGGCGTGGCCGGGCGTCGAGCGGCGTGGCGTGGCGTGGCGTGGCGTGGCGTGGCGTGGCGTGGCGTGGCGTGGCGTGGCGACGAGCGGCGTGGCGCGGAGCGGTGTTGCGCGGCGTGGCGAGGCGAGGCGAGGCGAGGCGAGGAGTGGCGCGGCGCGGTGTAGCTCGGCGTGGCGTGGCGAGGCGTGGCGAGACGCGGCGAGACGTGGCTTGGCGTGGAGCGGTGTGTCGTGTCGTGGTGTGGGGTGGCGCGGCGTTGCGTGATGGCGTTGCGTGATGGCGTGGCATGGCGTGGCGCGGAACGGAGCGGTGTGGCGTGGCGTGGCTAAACGGTGTGGCGTGGCGTGGCGTGGCGTGGCGTGGCGTGGCGTGGCGTGGCGCGGCGCGGCGCGGCGCGGCGCGGCGTGGCGCGGCCTGGCGTGGAGTGGCGTGGCCTGGCGTGGAGTGGCGTTTCCTGGCGTGGAGTGGCGTGGCGTGGCCTTGCACAGCGTGGGGTAGCGCGGCGAGGCGTGGCGCGGCGCGGCGCGGCGCGACCTGGCGTGGAGCGGCGTGGGGTGGCGCGGCGTGTCGCTGCGAGCACGCGCCTGTTGATCGATGTGGGCCCGGTTCACCCAGGGTCACTCGCGGGGGAGGCGGCCTCTCCCTGCCCTGCGCGGGCGCTTCCGCGATGCCGCCCCGCGTGAGCGCATTGGCTGATGAGGCGCGGGCGCGGCCGACGTGAGCCGCATGGGCGAGACAATTGCCCGCCGCGCCGCGCTCTTTTAGCTTCGTTAACAGGCTGCGGAGGGACGGTGAATGGTGATATTTCATTCGGGGGGGGGGGGAATGCCTCATATTTTATTTCGGGCGCTACGGTAAATAGTTTTCATCACTTCCCCTTTCCTGGTGTTTTCCATTACTTCCTCGCTTGTTACGTTTGTCACGTTCGTTGTATTCATTTCTTTTGGCCGTCTGCCGTAATCCTCTTCATTTGACTGCAATACTTAATCTTAATGTTCTTCTACTTCATTTTTTCTTTAACGAATTGCTTTACATTCGATTCGAAATAGAACGATTTTGACATTTTTGATTGACTTTTTGCTAATTTACTAATGATTAGTAAAACATTATTTCCTGTAATCTCGTCCACTTATTATTTCATCCTTTACACGAATGTTTTTCCCTCTGCTTTATAGCAGTGAAAACGCTTGTTGCGCGATTCGTGTCTGTGACCTCGTCAGCCGTGATGTGTTTTCAAATGGTTTCAGGTTTTTGCTGACATGGCCTTTGGTTCTGGGCAAAAATCTGATCCATTGAGCACATGCTTGACATGGCTTTTGCTTCTGGGCAAAAATGTAGCTTCATTATGCGCACGTTTTATTGAGCTCTTCTTTTGCTTGTAGTGGTAGGAGTAGAGTCGAGGGTGAGTACTACATTGTTAGCAAATGAAGAAAAATCAAATCTGCAGTTTCGTTTACCGTTGCAAATAGTTTTTCTGTAACTCCAACGAAAATGTCTATTTTTTCAAATGTTACTAAACACGCGCTTTTTTAAACTTTATTATTATTATTATTATTATTATTATTATTATTATTATTATTATTATTATTATTATTATTATTATTATTATTATTATTATTATTATTATATTATAGTTATTATTATTATTTTAACTTTTATTAATCTTCCAACTATCTATCGTTAAAATGTTGGGATGGGATTCTGGTTCTCAAGAAAACCGTGCGCAGATAATCTTCTCCCCTATACGCAGTTTTTAGTGGTTTTTGACCAAATAAATCAAATAAATCAAATGATGCGCCCTCGTGAGTTCACGCGGTACGTTGTCTGCGAGTGAATATTAATTGCGTTCGCATCTGCATTTGAAATCAAAACATATCGGATACTCTCGCCCACGACGCGTCTCCTGGTGTCCAATCAATGTGCTGCGACTCACGGATCAAATTTGCGCAGCCCTCACGCTTAATTCCCTCGAAAAATTGTTGCTATTAAATATTCAACTCGGGTGCTTCGCCTGGCTAATTACTATCATCATCAGACTCACAAATCCGGATTATGGAATGAAGCGATGCTTTAACATTATAAATCGATCTCCAGAGCAACGCATATGATGTTTCTCTAATCATGTACTCGTACGTGTAGTATCTCCAGCTATATTAACTGGGACGTAAGTACATAAAAATCAGTGAACCGTAAAATTCCACGAAAATAGCTGAAACACGGCGAAGCATGTTTTTTAGGGGTATTTCGCTTATAGAAAATTATGCTTACCAAAAGCAATGCAATGAACCTTAAAGAGCAGAAATGGTAAGCACTTTTGAACTGTAGACACTGAATTATAAATGAATATTTTGAAAATAGTGTTTTTTTTGTTTAATGGAGCTGAACTCACAAAATTAATAACTTTCGTATAAAAATGTATTCAATTCATTAATTCACTCTACTGATCTAAAAATATTTTATACCAAAATTAATATAAGCATATAAAATTGAAATTAAACCCTGAACATTTCATTTTCGTAGAAGCAAATGCAATAATGGAAAAGCAGTTTTTTTTAAACCCTATGTGGGAGGAAAAACCGATCCCAGAAGTCAATTTCAATCCGACTGTTTCAAAATGCTCGGAGATACGTTTTGTTCCAATCGGGTGAAAGCGAACGAATCCAATGTTCTCTTTATTAAATGGAATATAATATAAATCAGAGTATAATATCAATTATTAATAATCACCAATCCATTGTTCAGCACAAAAAGGAAAACAAATATTACAAATTGTATGACTCTTTAAAATGTGATAATAATAATAATAATAATAATAATAATAATAATAATAATAACAACAACAATGATAATAATGGTAACAGAACATATATAGTATTGTGTAAATTGCTTCTCGTTTGATCAGTAGTGTTGCTCATTTAGACAGGCGTTACATAATACACTGCAAAATAGCTACTCCTAGAAGACGTGAAGAAAACCAATGATGGATATTTTTAGACACTCGTCATTATCACTTTTCTATAGCGCTAGATTCTGAATTCATAGAAATCCCCCGCTTACTGTCTATTTCAATGACCATTAGTTTTCCAGATATCGACGTGATACTTGCCACGCCAGTAGTTGCTCGGACAATCTAACTTTCACAAACTACTGTTCCTGCAAATTATTTTGCGGGTTTGTTTGATCCAGCGAAGTATCGACGTAATGATGTAGCAATGTGAGAAGATGTAGAAGCGGATTCGTTTTTACGATTTCAGTACACGTGCCTTATCACTATACCTGTAGGGATTCGTAATGTAAAAGAGGGAGAATTATGGTTAGATTAATGGTAATTGAACAATCAGAGCAGGGGAACAAAAAAAAACAAACAAGAAAACCCGCCACGAGCATGCTTTATCAGCCACAAATGCCACACGTAGCCGGATACGTAGAAGTGGAAAGCTTATGCGCTTGTGGTTACTCCAAGAACCGCGCAAATTCACGTATACTTGGGTTTTTGTAACGTGGCACCTGGGGGGACTTCTCTTCACGATGGAATATGGCACGGCTTTTTGCGTCTTTCTCAGTCGTGTCGCTAAGTATCACATGACCGCGACCGCATCAAGCAGTGCTGCAAAAGAAAACACTACCGAGAACGATGCGAGAAGCCGTGCCATATCCCATCGTGAAGACAAACCCCCCAGGCGCCACGTTACGAACACTCAAAGTACAGCAATGACAGCGCGCGCGAGGCCAGCCCTCCCGGCGCGGAGGGCGGGTCTCCGGCTCGACTCCCGACGCTGGAATGCGGCTGGGCGCGCTCTATAAACGGCGACTGGAGGCGGCCCGCCCGTGACGCGGAGACGAGTCGCCGGTTCGCTGACCTCGCCGCCGCCTCTTGTCCACGACCGCCCCGCGATTCGCCAGGCAGACCTCCCCCCCCCCCCAGCCGTTTAAATGTCCAGTCGGGCAGGCGCGCGTCCGGCCATTGATGGCGTCTGCTCTGAGCGACTGGGCGTGCTTCACGCACGCTCCGGAGGCGCCTTATGGAGTTGATTGATTGATTTTTTCGTGTTTCCGGGCGCGTCAACTACTTTGGTCATTAGTCCCGTTAGTGTAGTGCATGTTTTTTATCGGGAGATGGCGGTGATCTTCCCCCGCTGGATAGCGAGATCCGGCACCGACCTACCGTCGGGTAGTGGGGTTTCCCCCTAACCAGGACTCTCCCACCAACGGTGAACCGCCCCAGCCGGGACAAGCTCTAAGCTCCCGACCGGTCTCCCGGAATATGTGGTAGCGTAGTGCATGTTAGTGTGCGTGTGTGTAAGTAGAGAGGATAGGACAAGGAAGATCTCGCGCGGTCCGTGGCCCGTTTGGTAGGGTACTGCTCCCGCATTCGCCTGGTGTTGATCGGAGAAACCACGGAAAACTACCGATCAGAGCAGCCTGCCGCTAGAATTCTCCTCCAGACAGCGACTGAACTCGACGTAGCTGAAAAACTAGTGTGGAAAATCCTGCCGCCGTGGGGAGTGGGACCTAGGACCTCCCGGTCAGAGGCGCTGCAGTGCCATCAGTTGATGCCCTGAGCCACCGCTCCCGGTGCCTTATGGAGTCGTGGAGCGCCTGGGAGCGCCCGTCTGGAAGCGAACCGTTGCGCGCGGTTCTGCTGCTCGAATTAGCATCTCTCAGGCGTAGCGAAACGGTATCAACCCGCGCTGGACCGGCTTGGCTTTTGCATGCATTAGCATAACATGCGGAAGACAACGTTAATATGTTAAAGACGATCGTTGACATGGGTGGAGGCAAAGGGACGACAACGGGTGTGTCCTACATGGCAGTAATTAGTAAGGTGGCCTGATCAGCATTTCGACGTCTTCTCGCGTCTCCGTTGTCGAGACTGTGACAATTTACGACAACCTTGGTCCTTACCATCAGACACGCATAATTTATTAGCAAAACGAGGAAGTTGCAAATTTTTGTGCGATGGAAACGTGTATTTTTATTGGCAACATTCCACTGTTAATCACGGAGATAAATTGTTCCTGATTACATCCGGTCCGCAGCCAGAGAGGATTCGGGATTACAATTAGTAAGGCCATTAATATCGAGAAAAAGAGGAAATTGGATTTTTAATTAGAGTCAATAGAGGAATATTGCTGGCGGAATTATTTTGAAAATTTCATACGTGTTCTGAATAAGTTCAACTACTTTCGTGAATTCAAACGAAGTTCATACAATAGAATATGTATTCCTTGTGTTCAAATGCTTCAATACAAGATTGCATGTTCAAAAATTTGGTTACGTAAGAAATAAGAAAAGTATTTCAGACTGGAAATAAATATCTACTTTGAATTCTACGTTTGATACTTTTCAGATTGCTAACGTTTAAATTTACTAAGTCAGTTTTGTGACACGCCGGGAATAACCAACCAACCAACCAACCAACCAACCAACCAACCAACCAACCAACCAACCAACCAACCAACCAACCAACCAACCAACCAACCAACCAACCAACCAACCAACCAACCAACCAACCAACCAACCAACCAACCAACTCCACGTGCACACTGCAGTCCTTCCTATGATTAATGCACCTTATGATCGTTGCATACGAGATATATAGTTAAACGATATTGGTGTTAATTTCACGAGTGGAATAGTCAGATTAATAACCGGAACAGTCCCCATCTGGAGCTTCACAACATTAATATTATTTTTGCAAATATAACACTGCACAGGCGGTTCTAAACTTCTTATCTCTGCGTAACCTTTATGTTCAAATGCGCCAGTAGTCTACAAAATAATTGTTAATTATGATTTTTAGTATTTATCTTCACTTATTTAAATTCAAATTTATATCCATTCAAAAAAGTAAAATTTAAATTCATAACGATATAATAATAAGTTTCCTAATGACTTGGAAAGCTTATTTGCTATTTTCAATGACGGATGATTTTCTTTCACTCTCTACGTAGAAAATATCGTAGCTATTTAAAAACAACAACAACGATAATAATAATAATAATAATAATAATAATAATAATAATAATAATAATAATAATAATGATAATAAACAGTTGTTGTTTCATTTGTTGCAGAACCCCTAATAGTGCCTTAGGGTTCTTGCGAATTTCTGGCAGTGCTTGTGTGGACTTCGGGAAAACGTCAGACGAGAGAAGCGCCGCGACTGCCAGAACAGCGTGTGCCGGCGCGCCAGAGCCCCGCGGGGGGCAAATGGGGGGGGGGGGTGCGAGGCGGGAGATCGCTGCGGTCACGTGCGCCGATGCGCAATTGCTGGCTGCTTCTGTTTGCGCGGGTCGGTTATTAAAACGACGCGCGTCGACGGGGCGCCAGCGCTGCCCTCTGCACTTCTCCCGCCCCGCCCCATCAGTCCTGCCACCCAACCGCCCACCTCCAACCTGCCCGCCCCGCCTCTAACCGCCTCCAAACCGCCCCGCCTCTAACCGCCCCGCCTCTAACCGCCCCGCCTCTAACCGCCCCGCCTCTAACCGCCCCGCCTCTAACCGCCCCGCCTCTAACCGCCCCGCCTCTAACCGCCCCGCCTCTAACCGCTGCCTCTAACCGCCCCGCCTCTAACCGCCCCGCCTCTAACCGCCCTGCCCCCTGCCTCTAACCGCCCCGCCTCTAACCGCCCCGCCTCTAACCGCCCCGCCTCTACCCGCCCCGCCCCAACCGCCCCGCTCCTAACCGCCCCGCTCCTAACCGCCCCGTCCCGCTACAACCGCCTCGCCCCGCCCCTAACCTCCCCGATCCCCGGCCCCGCCCACACCCAACCGCCCCGCTCAAACCCAACCGCCCCGTCCCCGCACCAACCGCCCCGCCTTCGCCCCGTCCCCACCCCAACCGCCTCGCCCCCGGCCCAACCGCCCCACCCTCGACCAAACCGCCCGGCCCCCAGCGTTCGCTCTCCAACCCGACCGCCCGTGACCACCAGCCCTCGCCCTCGCCACCCTGTTGCCAGAGCCCTGGGCGCCGGGGGCAGCGCTGGGAGGGGGAGGTTGCCTGAGGCAGCATGATTTTACGGGTGGCTCCGCCGGGGAAATCAAAACGAGAGAGGGAAAACTTTTTGGAACGAACTATTTGCATTGATGTTGGCAGTCAGTCCACTGCATCTGAATGCTGCACATTACAACCCATAAAATACTTAGGACTTCATCTAGACACAAAACTAACTTGGAAACCTCATATAGATATGAAAATTAAAAAAGCAAGAAATAAATTATTCAAACTCTGGCTATTAATCAACAAACACAAACACCTGTCCTATACACACTGTACAAAAATATACAAAACTATAATTAGACAAGTAATGCTTTATGCAAGCCCAATATTGAAAAACGCATCCCCACAAATGTCAATAAAAAAGAAGTAATTCAAAATAAATTTTTAAGATTAATCATAAATTCCCCCTGATTCATCAGTAATAAACAACTTCATTCCGAATTAAACATCAATACAATAATAAACCAAATAGCACAGACATCACACAACTTCTACCAAAACCTATCAGACATACTAGCAGCATCCCGTTACAAATTATCTAATCCAACCCAGACATACTAGCAGCATCCCGTTACAAATTATCTAATCCAACCCACACCCGAATAAAAAACAGATTTCCCTTTGAAGCCTTTCTGAAAATTGGATTTTCGACACTAGCTTTTCAGCTAGGTCGAATTCAGTCGCTGTCTGGGGGGGGGAATTCTAGCGGCCGGCTGCTCTGATCGGTAGTTTTCCGTGGTTTCTCCGATCAACACCAGGCGAATACCGGAGCAGTACCCTACCAAACAGGCCACGGACCGCGCGCGATCTTTCCTTCCTATTCCTTGTCCTATCCTCTCCCCTTACACACCGACGGATCTCGCCATCCAGCGGGGGAAGATCACCGCCATCTCCCGAGAAACAAAACATGCACTACACTTACGGACTAATGACCAACGCCGTTGACGCGCCCGGAAACACGAGAAAATCAATCAATCATTCAATCTGACCCCAGCCAGGTAAGGCCAGGTATAACACCGATCCGTGATCGGCTGTTTTTCGCAGACT